>WOXC01005058.1:0-282586 GCA_011680675.1 Gymnobelideus leadbeateri | reverse complement strand
TTGCTTCCCAGTTCTTTTGCCCTCTGGAATATCATATTCCATGCCCTTCAATCCCTCAGTGTAGAAGCTGCCAGGTCCTGGGCTATTCTGATTGTGTTTCCACAATATTGAAATTGTTTCTTCCTGGCTGCTTGTAGTATTTTCTCCTTGATCTGGGGATTCTGGAACCTGGCTATAATATTCCTGGAAGTTTTCTTTTTGGGATCTTTTTCAGGAGGTGATCTGTGGATTCTTTCAACCTCCATTTTGCCCTCTGGATCTAAAACATCAGGGCAATTTTCCTTGAGAATTTCTTGAAGGGTGATTTCTAGGTTCTTTCTTTGATCATGGCTTTCAGGTAGTCCAATAATTTTCAAATTGTCTCTCCTGGATCTATTCTCCAGGTCAGTGGTTTTTCCCATGAGATATTTCACATTGCCTTCTAATCTTTCATTTGTTTGGATCTGCTTAACAGCATCTTGATTTCTCATAAAGTCATCAGCTTCCATTTGCTCCAGTCTAACTCTGAAGGAATGAATCTCCTCAGTGAACTTTTGATATTCTTTTTCCATCTGGCAAATTTGACTTTTTAAGGCATTCTTCTCCTCATTGCCCTTTTGGGCCTCCCTTGCCATTTGAGTTAGTCTATTTTTTAAGGTGTTGTTTTCCTCAGTCAGGCTGTTGACCCTCATTTCATACTTTTCCTGCATTCTTCTCATTTCTCTTTCCAATTTTTCCTCCACTTCTCTTATTTGATTTTTAAAGTCCTTCTTAAGGTCCTCTATGGCCTGCAACCCGCTCATGTTTTCCCCTGGGGTTTTGGAGCAGGACTTCTGACCTCACAGTCCTTTTCCTGCTCTATGCCCTCAAAATAGGAGTCTAGGGTTGCATTTTTCTGTTTCCTTTGCCTTGGCATGTTGCCACTTAATTACTTGACTTTTGGGCTTGTTGCCACACTATGGCTTTAAGGCCAGACAGAGGAATTTTCGTCCCGAACGTGTGGGGGGCAACTTCCGTTTCTGGCAAGCTATAAACCCACCCACAACTTCCACCCTAGATCACAATCCAGATCCAGGGAGGTTAAAGCAAGAGCGATTACCCCCCAAGACTGATCGCTGGATCTCCCTACAAATTTGCAGGCTGGGAGCGGTAGCTGCCTCTGAAAACTACAAAATGGCGTTTGTCCTCAGTGGCTTCTAGCCCCCAGGGGAGGGAGCCGACGCATTCCTAATACCAGTCCCAAAGTCCATAGGATACTAACCTCTTACTTTGTCCTAGGCAAGTCTATGTTGATAATTCTGGAGTCGCCACAGCTCCTGGTGTTCTGGGGTTCCTCCAGCTGGCTGCTGGCCCTGCCGCCCTGGGGCTAAAACCTTGGCTCGTGTGGACCTGGGCTCGGCTCGGCTCGGCTCCTGCGCTCTGCGCTCTGCATGCTGCCAGGTCCCAGACCACTGCGCTGGTCCTTCCTGCAGGGCTGCTGGGCTGTCCTCAGCGGAAGTTTAGCTTCTCTGTGTCGTTCTGTGGGTGCTGGGGCTCCAGAAGTTGTACAGAGTCCCCTTTTACATCGTTTGGGGGGAATCTGGGGGCAGAGTGGCTTGGATGAGCTGTTTCTATTCCGCCATCTTGGCTCCGCCCCCCAGCTTAGGCTCTCTTTACTTCTTGCCAAGGTCATTTTAACACTTCTTACTCAGTCTCCTTGACTCAAGACTCACCCCAGTCTAAATCTATCCTCCATACTATGGCCAAAGTGATTTTACTTAGTATGGATCTAACTCTGTCCCTCTAGGAACTCCCTCTTGCCTCTAAAATAAAATATTATGTTTGTTTGACTTTTAAAGCTCTGCACAGTCTGGTCCTATCCCTTCTTTATTCTGATTTAGCTCAACAGTCCTTCTCTCTGTTTTTCACACATGACATTCCCTTACTTGTCTCCTTGCCTTTGTAGTGGCCATGCTGAGTGCCTGACAGCATTTCCTCTTCACAGAATCCCTTTTCCCCTTCGTTGTCCCCCATGAAGTTACCTGTCAGTGCTCTCTTTGTAAATTATCTTGTATTTAACTACTTTGTATTTATTCTCTTTCTATTAATTCTGTATATACTTAAACATGTACTTGTCTCTCCCTTTAAAACATAAGCTCCTCGACAGAAAGAATTCATTAGAGCCTTTTTTGTTTATTTATTTTTGATTTTTTGCCATCAGTATCCCCAAGCACCTAGCAGAGTGTTTGGCACATAGTAGGAATTTACATTTTTGATGATTGACTATGTCAAGATTATATCATCTAACCTTTACCAATCCTAGTTCCACTAAGCATCATCTAAGTCAATTCTCACTCAACTAATAGGCACACTCCTTATACCCTTTCCATTACCTTGTCCAGAGAAATATTCTTTCCCAAGTCCTGAGCCCTGATTATCAGATCATTTGAAATTAAATATGTTCTGGCTATTAGTCATATGCAACAATAATAATAATGGCAGGTATTAAGTTAAGGCATACCTTAACCACATCACTTAACCCTGTTAGCCTCAGTTTCCTCATCTATAAAATTAGCTGAAGAAGAAAATGGCAGACCACAATAGCATCTTTACCAAGAAAACCATAAATGGGGTCATGATGGGTTGGACATGACAGAAATGAGTGAACAGAAGGAACAGTAATAATGCATGGAAGATTTCTTGCACAAGTACAAATAAAAGCATTTCCTATTGATACCAATGTTCTCAGGATCCTCCTACTAGTAGATGATTTTGGACTAATTTCAGTACCATAGTTCTCTAATTATCTACTAATTTAATTTCACTGTTAATACTCATTATGCAAGGTTTTTGTCCAGGATTGAATGAATTGAAATCCTTCTAGAAAAAGTGAACTACATCTACATGGACATTCTTGATACTAGTGAAATTAGATGACGTAGAGAAGTTTGATTGAATTATCCCTAACAGCTTCTCCTTTGTGAGGCAAATAAATGAACTAGAAGAATCAGATACAGCATGTGCTCAAAAGACAAGCAAATCATCACTTTCTGGGAGATTTCAATCCTGAAATCTTGTTTCCTGGTTCCTCACTACATCCTCACTCCAGTCCCCACCTCCAGTATCACAGATCAGGAGCTGGAGGGGACCTGAAAGGACATCTAGTTCAACTCCTTCATTCAAAATGTGAAAAAAGATGAGATCCAGAAAGGTTTTGTCACTGACCTCCAGGGTCAATCAGGTTGTAATCAGTACAGATGGGATTTAAACTCAGGGCCTTGGACTCCAGAGCCAATGCATGTTCTGTGTGTTCACATCTCATAGTGATCACAATAAACAAAAGCAAGGAAGATAATGACATCTTCTGCAATAGCTTCCTATATAGAGGACAAAGTGGAGGTGTCTTGTGAAGGAGATTGTTCACACTAAGTCAGTAGTGGGCAAATTCAGTACAAAGGCAGGCTCAGAGGAAGATCAAGAACATTAAGCTGAAACATATGGTTTGAGATCAAGAAATGAAAGACTTCAGAGACTTGTTGGATATTCAAAAGTCTCACACCTGTGCATTATGAATACTTTAATATGGAAGGGAATTGGAAGATGCTAGATACAGCCAGCACTAAATCATACTATACAAAATTAAATTGTAACTTGATGGGAATTAAATGCTATTGTAATATAAAAGAAAAAAACAGATTAAGAAGTACAACTATCATGTCAGAATCAACTTTGAGTGGACCAATAATATTGCTGTTAATACAAAAGTTAAATTCTAAATTAGAAAAAGAGTAAAAAAAAGTGAAACTTTTAAAATAAATTATAGGTTAAATAGATGAATAAATCAAAGTTACCCTAATCATTACTATTTTAGAGAAGCTTAACAGATACAAAACAAGTACACTGATGGGCAGGCCAAAAGAACCCAGAAACCTCCTCAATCAGTCAACATTAAATCTTCTTCCCAAGTCCTGAGACTTGGCAACACAGAGGGAATAAGAGTTAATAGGCTCATTCTAAAGCCTCATGCAGGAGGAGGATAGAAGGTTATAATTATTACTGCTTCACAGAACAGTGAAAAATAGATGAGATGAAAATGAACCTGTAGCAAGCTTGTTTGGCATGAGGTCTACTAAGCAGGATTATCCCCAGAACCTCAGTAGACAGAACCAGAGAGAGGAAAATAGACACGAAATGGCACAGACATGCTATCATTTGTACAAAGATAAAGTCTCACCGTCAGTGATATTGGAAACATCACATTTGTACTCTACCACCTTAGTACCTGATGTACCATAAAAAGTTAAAATTGTTTATAAGATGAAGAGAAACTGGAGTTTCCCAGATACATATGGGAGGAACTGGTGCTGGAGAGAATGAAATTTTAAAGGCACTGAGGAATCAATTTTCACAGAAATAATGAAAAGATCACAGTCAGTATAATACTTTTATGTTTCTCCCCCTATCCTGAATAACCAAGTGAACAGTCACCAGCTACCACTGATTCATTTGTCTACTTTCTCATCTCTGTAAATTTTTATGAGGATGGTTTATATGTGCACCAAGAATTAACTTGATAAAAACATGAGAATGGAAAAGGCAGACTTTGACAGTCAGTTTTTCTCTAGCAACCTACATCTTTACAATCACATTGCTTGACCGATAGATACACAGTATGTCATATCCCGCCCCCCCCCCCCCGTCTATTGTTTCTACTGTACTTTTTAGGTGTGTTTGGCTTGGTAGTACAAAATGCAGCCTTAAAGACTTTCCTCCAACAAAGCATATCTCTTAGATATGTTAATATCTGTAGAAAATTCTATGTTAGATGCCACTCTAAATAACTTTGTTCAATGCTCAAATGAGTATAGAAATTAAAAGAAGCATAACTGAGGGAGAGATATGCAAACCTATGGGATTCATCAGTTTTGCAAGGGATGTCTAATACAGGCTCAAAGAGAAGAAAGGTTCTCTACCAACAGCAAAGTTCTCTGAATGCCCTTATATGCAAATCATTCACTACATATATTTAACATCAGGAGAGTTCAAAGCTTTCTCCCTAAAAAAAAAATAGTGATTTGAAAGAGATTTCATTAGCCATTCACAGAGGGAAAACAAAGTGGATAAAAAATGTGGATTGCCTAGTTTATGATGTGTAGTAGGTTGAATTAATCCATACACATAATATATACAATGTGTATATGTGCATGTATATGTATATACATGTATATGTTAGCTAAGTACTTCTGATGGTCAATTAGCTGGGCCAAGGAACAATAGTAAGAAAAGAGATTTGGATTGCATTTGAAAAATTTGTGTAGTGATTTTAATGGTTCCAAGCTCAGCAAAACTCCATTTTAAAACCTCAATATATTTTCAGTAATACTATGGTGGTTTTGATTCATGGACAACAGCATATCAGAAGAATCAAAACTGGATGTGACTCATAGGGCAATGGGTATAAGTAGACTACAGCATATTACTGATGATGACTCGATTTTGAGGAGCAGCTCAAATGATAATATCAAGAACACAGAAACCAGAAAAGCAGGTGATCCAGTCACGCAACAAGAAATCTGTACCCTCGAGAGAGCAAAAGAATGATTAGAATGTTTCCTGAATGTTAGACGAATGCTCTACAGGGCATTTATTGAAAACTAGGAAGAACTGTACTAGAAGAGAAATCATGGAGGGGCTACTGTGATTATTAATGAGATCACAGATCCCTTTAGGTATGTGGAGTTTTTATAAACTAAGTTGCAAGAGTTATTATCCAGAATCTCTCCCCATCTCTCTGTTTCTCTCTGTCTCTCTTCCTCCCTGCCCCCTATTCCCTTCTCTCTCCTTCCTCTCTATCTCCTTTCTCTCCCTCCCTCCTCTTGTCCTCCTCCTTCTACTTGCCTCTCTCTCTCTCTCTCTTTCTCTCTCTTAGGGATAGAGGCTCAGGCTTGGATATAGAAAAAATGTGGATTTAAATGCCCCTAGATTTACTAAAATCAATGAATTCACAGTTCTTCATCCCACCCTTACCATATGTGTATATGTATATATGTGTACTATAAACATATTTACATCTAAACTACATATATATACATATAAAACATTTGTATAAACATATCAATTGCTGAATTTCTACATGTGTATGTATATTCAATAATTTCTTAGTATCATTTCTGTGGTTATTTTTGAGTTAGGTCATTGAAGAGAAAGCTATTCAGAAACAAAATTACAATATTCATAAAAGAAGATTTTAAGTGAAGAATCTGTCACATAACAATCTATATGTTTTATATACTAAATATTATTATTTCAAAGCTACTCCAATGCCACTCTTAAAAACAGGAAAAGGTACTTATATGCCCAAGGCAAGGTTTGAAAACTATATCCTATGCGTGAAATGTGTGCTCCTTGTGTTCATTGGGGGTTCTGAGCTGTCACTGTAAGACCTGCAACTTAACTCATCACAAAATATCTATGTATCCTAACATTTTCTGGCATTATACAGATCCAGGCATTCCCCAAGAATGCAAAGCTCAGAACAGGGCAAGATCATACACAAGTGCATTAGCAATCCCCAGCATCCCCAAGATACAGTTTCCTCATCTGTAAAATGGGGGTGCTAATAGCACCTACCCCACAGTGTTATTGTGAAGATCAAGTGACTTTGTTTACACACACACACACACACACACACACACACACACATATCTTTGCAAATATTAAAGGGCAATATAAATGCTAGTGATTATTACTACTATTATCATATTGAAAATATATTACAAAGTGTTCTTCATTGCACTACCTTGCATTTTGTGACCTAGGAAGTTGCCTAGGCCTAAGTGTATCATTTCCTTTAATAGACAAGAATTTTCTCTTTCAGGTTATCATAACTTAGACAACCCTGATTCAATTGATTTCAGTGACTCTTTATTGAGAATCTCCCTTTTATAAGGGACTGTGACTGACAAAGTCAATATTGTCAACAACAACAACAACATCCCTTTCCTTAATGAGCTTAAGTTCTCCTTGGTGGCTACAACATACACAACAGATAAATAAATATGAAATATATACAAAACAGATGCAAAGTAATTTAAGAGGGTCATTAACACCTGAAGGAGCTCAGAAAAGATTTCACTTTTTGAAGAGGCAGAGGGTTGGAGGGGGCATTCTGGGTATGGGGGTTAGCAGGTGTAAAAGCACAGGTGAGGAAGGCAGAATATTGTGTTTGAGGTATAGTAAGTATTCCAGTTTTGTATGATACAGAGTAATGTGAAATAAACCTAGAAAAAATAGAATGGGTCCAGATTGTGAAGGGTTTTAAATATCAAAAAGAGACATTTGTATTTTATCCTAGAGGCAATAAAAAGCCACTAGAGCTGTGGTTCTTAATTTGGGGTCCTTGAACTTAAAAAAAAATTGTTAATTGTCTTCCAGTGTAATTAGTTTCCTTTGTATCCCTATGCATTTTATTTTATGCATTTAAAAACTTTATTCTGAGAAAGGATCTATAGGTTTTACCACACTAACAAAGGAACCCATGGCTCCTGGCTTCCTCATGCTATATGCTACACCAAGTAGCTGTTTAGCTGAGAGTAGAGAATCATAGCAAAAGAAAAAAAAAGTTTTCATCTAGGCCACCTTAAAGTCTGATCCACAAGGTTTTGGCCCCGTGTTAAATATATATATATATATATATAATATATAATAAATATATATATTTATATGTATATATATATAACATACATGAACAAAATCGATTCCACATATTAAACAATATCCCCCAATTTTTAAAATGTGTACAAGCTGTAGTTTAAGAGCAAAATTCAATTCTTTCACTAGGTATATAGTCCTAGTGACAAAGGGGAAGAGAAGTATAATTTGCAAGTTTAATAATGTTAACAGTGGGATAGTCTGATACAATGTGATGGCTGGTCAGATAATAAACACTGAATACCATTAATTTATTTTTAAAGAAAACAAAGTACATAAAAATCTTATGATTATTCCACGAAGTTTAAATCATTTTATGCAAAGCTCAGAACAGGGCAAGGTCATACATATAGAAGTATTTTAATAATTTGATAAGTAAGTAGATTTTCTTATTTAATTTAATCATCAAATTTAAGTATATTCTTTTCTCTATTGCAGAAACTAGCATATAACACAGTATATTTTAAGTGGATTACATGACCCTTTTAATCTTTCACAGTTGCAGCCCCATGAAGAATAGAACTCCTGAATCCAATTTTATTAATAAGGAAACTGAGATATATACACCCCCAAGATAAGTCCCATAGGAATTCTGAAAAGAATTAGGTCTAGAAGCCAGTACTTGCCTTGCTGGGACATGGGAAACAATAGAATAACATCAGCCAGGGCTGATGCACTTGCTAATCAAGAAAGATATGGCAGCTACAATAAGGATGTTCAAAGGTCCTCAAGTCTAAGAGATTTCCTAAAGAAGGAAAGGGGATTGATAACATTCCAGGGTCATCAGGAAGATGGCATACGTCTAAGCAGTGAGGAAGGGCCCAAGGAACCTGGTGGTCAGATAATAGGTAAAAAGAGCAGTAAGATCAAATAGAGTTGAAAAACTCAGATCCTAGGATAGAGGGTGTGTGTGTGTGTGTGTGTGTGTGTGTGTGTGTGTGTGTGTGTGTGTGTGTGTGTGCGCGCGCAGAGACCTATAATTCAGCCATCCTGGGGCCCACAAGTGTTAACAATAGGCCCTTAGAAAATAATAATAAGATTTCCATTGAATCCTGCCCTAATTGGGGGCATGCCCAGAGTTGCTGGAATCATCAGGAAACTCTCATAAACTTCTAGACTTCCACTGAGTCCTCTTCCTGCTAGTAGGTCAATCAGTCAGTTAACTGATTTATTGAGTAGTACCTACTATGTGTCAGGTGCTATGCTAAATGCTGGGGATTTTAAAAGAGCATAATACAGTGCCTGTTTTCAAAGAGCTCACAGCAGAATGGGGACTAGAAATTGGCTTAACAGTGGGAGGCAATGTGATGCTGTAGAAAGAGTGTTGGACTTGGAGTCTGAAGATCTCTGGGTTCAAGTCCCACTGCTGACATACCCTGTTTGTATAAAGATAGGAAAGCCAGTTAATCTCTGTTTCCTCATCTATAAAAGGGGGAGAGTAAAACATGTGACACTTATTTCCCTTTTTTCAGGTCTCTTATGAGGATCAAACAAGATAATGTATGTGAGGTGCTTTACAACCTTAAGACATTGTATAAATGTCAGCATTATTCTCCAGGATGATGTGAGGCATAAGGGACTAATGGAATGAGTGCCAGATGAGCAATCAAAAGGATAGGCTCTAAAGCTGGCTTGGCATGTGAATAACAGGGCTCATGGAAGTTAATCTTCCTGAGCTTTTTTTCTCCTCATTTGGAAATAAACACAGGGCCCCCTACCCTGTCTCAGAAGGTTAATGCAGGATCATGTGGACCCAAAAAGAATTGTAGTGCATGAAAAGTGTTAAACACAAAATGCCCACAAAAAACAAGAACCAGTCTTTTTCTTTAATATATACTCAAGCGCACACACACACACACACACACACACACACATATTTATATATGAGTCACTCTGTCCAAACCATAGTCCTTGGCCCTTATTCCTTTACTTGATCTCTATCTCTATCTCTATCTCTATCTCTATCTCTATCTCTACATCTACATCTATATCTATATATCAAATTCTTGGTATGGAACCTTTCACTCATGCAGGTCTGCCAGTGGTCTGTACCTCACATCCTCAAGGACATGTCTGTTGCTTAGGGGCACTGAGAGGTTAATCGTCTTGCACATTGTCATAAGGCTAGCAAGTGTCAGGGACAGGCCTCAAATCTAAGTCTTCCAGATTCCTAGGGTGGTCCTCCATCTGTTATATATGGTGCCTCTGAGAAGATAAACACAAAGATTTCAAAAAGTGAATTATACCAGTAAAAGGCAGGAAAGGCCTGACCTGGTATCAATCCACATTTTAAAATAAATGCATGTTTTAGCTGAACATAAGCTATCAGGATGATGCAACAACTTTTTAAAGCTAACACATGTAATAGAAGTAGAACAGGAATTAGTGTCAGCATGTTCAGAGGGCCAGGAAGACCTAGGCTAAAATCCTACCTCTGATGCATGCTAGCTTTGCGACTCTTAGAGAGTCAATAAGTCTCTTGGTGGCCCAGGCAGATCTCTAAGTTACAGATGAGTTGTTTACAATAGAATCACAAATTTAGAACTAGAAGAAAACTCAAAGGTCATCTAGACCAATCCCTTCATTTTACAGATGAACAAGCAAGGCCTAGAGAGACTCAGTGACTTTAAGAAGCATTCAAGAAAAGAACTTGAGAACTCTTGTCAATGCATCAATGCATCATTGATGCCTAAACAGTTATCAGCAGAAACTTTTAATGCTGGGAAACTCACACTAAGGAAATTTTCTGGTGAGGGGAGAGAAGAGGAAAAGGAAGAGGAGAAGGAGGGAGGGAAAGAAAAAGAATGGAAATTGTGCTGTATTACATCACATTTGTGCTAATTATTCTTGACTCCATGTTTTAAGGTGAATATTGCAAAACTAGAGTGAACACAGAAGAATGGAACTGAGAGAGTAAGAAGTCTAAAAACCATTCCAAAACTGGAATTTTAATGGGGGTTTTCTTCCTGAAGGAGGTCATTATAACCATCTTCACATATAGTACTTTAAGAGGGAACTGATTTGTTTGTATTGCTCTGGAGGGCAGATAAAGGACTAATAAGTCAATATTATATGGGGGGCAGATTATGGATGGGCAGGAGGGAAAATCTTATAGCAATCAAACTGTCCAGCCATAGAATGGGCTCTCTCATGGGGCAGGGGGCTTACAGTCACTCATAAGTTGTGAATGGAAGGAGCTGTTGAGGCAACGGAAGAAGAAATTTCTGCATGAAGTGACAATCTGGACTAGATGGTAGCATCTGACTAAAACTCTAGGGTAGATAATGCATGAAAAGGCATAAAATACCATAAAAATGACATTAGTTAATTATGTAGTTATGGGGAATATGGAAGGATAATTTGACAGAAGGCTTTATTAGTTGAGTGTTATGCAGCACAGGGGCAGCTAGGTGGCGCAGTGGAGAGAGTGCCAGCCTTGAAGTCAGGAAGATATATTTTTCTTAGTTTACAAAGTGTCTAACACAAAGTGTGACCTTGGGCAAGTCCCTTAGCCCTGTTTGCCTCAGTTTCCTCATTTGAAAGGAGCTGGAGAAGTAAATGGCAAATCACCCCAGTATCTTTGCCAAAAACAAAGCAAAACAACCAAATGGGGTCACGAAAAGTTGGACACCACTAAGAAATTACTAAAAAGCAGCAGAGTAGAGCACAGAAGGGTAGTGGGTTAACCATAACTGTGGTGTCCTATAGCTTTTCTTCCTGACCTTGCCCAGGGTGACCATTTACATTGTCCTAGGAGTTATGCCAGTCATTTGGGCAAGTAATAGTAATAATGCCATGGAGAAACCACAGTTTGTTAAAGGAAAACCAATTAATTGAAATGTTGCCATTGTTTGAAAACAAGCTAAGCAGAAGCTGACATTGTATAGAAATACTACTTTACTTGGGACATTTATACATAGATAATGAAAGTATCCTATTACATCTGAAAACAAGGAAAATACATGAAAATAAAAGCAGGATGAAGGAAATCAGCCAATTGAACGGTTGTTGTTTAGTAATTGGAAATCTTGGAGTAGTACATCCATATACTGTTTTCCCCCCACTATTCAGACAGCTTGACTTGGTTTGATTAGTGCTCTGTTTATCGAGCTCAGGTGCAGGTGCTAATTAGCACCGTGGCATGTAAAGTGAGAAAGAAAAGCTTAGGGGAATGAAGAACATATGGAAATAGGAAAATCTCAGGGTTTATTTTGATGATATTCAAAAAACGCTAAAAAAAAAAAAAAAAGCAAAGAACCCAGAAGATACAAATGCTGCATGCCTTCCGACTAAAGTATAATGGCTAACACCGAAGTTTATTGCTAGGAAAAGGAATGTGTGGCTTTTTGCTGCATGAATATTAATGAAGTTTACAGTTGGCATGTGGAATGGTTGTAAACTGCTCTGATTAATGAATTTAATTGTAAATGTTGTGAGTTGAATTCTTTAACTGGATTTCATCTGGTTGATCTGTCTAGTGTGAAAATAAATATTCTGCTAGAATAACATGTGAATCACACAATGGAGCTGCCCAGCTTATATTTTGTTAGCCGTGGTGAAAAGCAAGTACTATGTTTGACTTAAGTTAAAGAAAATCAAAGAAAGAAGCTACACCACAAGATTTGCAGAATGCTGAGTTGAAACCAGGGGAACAGGGGGCACCTGACAGGGTACTACACCTAGAAACTTTAATTAAATTCATTTATGACATACCTACTCCATACAAACCATGTGCTAAGTGATCAAAGGATCAGAGATTTAAGGAACTTAGACTATCTCGTCTAACTTCCTCCTTTTACAGATAAGGCTGGTCAGGGGGTTCAAAGGTGTAATAAGATATAGTACCTGAGCTCATAGAGTTTAAAGTTAGAAAAGAAATAGCAAATTTTCTTTGAATCCATAAAAATGAGAGACTGTCTCAGAAGTTTCAGGAACACAGATTTGAAGCTGATAAAAGCTTTATCATCTAGTGCAGTCCCCTCAATTCAGAGATGAGGAAATGAAGCCCGAAGAAGGTGAATGATTTGTCTGAGGTTACACAGCTAGGGAGAGGGAAGAGTGGGGTTTTAGACTCGGCCCTTCCATTCTACTGCTCTTTTCACGGCTTCAGGCTGCCCTCCTAATCAGGAAGAAAATAGTAAGGGCAACATTTCCTTGTCCTGAATTTTTGACTGACTTTCTAGGTCTTGTTGGAACCTAAAACAGAATTCTGGTTAGGGTAATGGGTTTTCATTGCTACTCTAAGGAAGAGTTCTTAATATGAAGGCTCTCAATTGTGCAACAAATTGGGAATCTTCCAAATCTTTCTTTAATTAACTGATGAAAAAAATGCATCTTACCTTTCACAAAACCAAAGGTCAACTATCTCATGTCACCCTCACAAAACTGGGCCCTGGAAATTCTCAATGTACAAACTCCCTCTACCAATACTAGTCAGCAACTGTTTGGTGACTTACATCAGAGCTTGGGTTATTATATATTAGATATAATATATATATAGATATAGATATAGATAGATAGATATAGATATATTAGCTTGGATCACTGAGAAGTTCTTTATCTTTTGTATAGCTTGCTTTGTATGTATTTTTTTTGCATTTTGTCTCCCCATTAGACTGCAAACTCCTTTTTCCTCTTTTTGCTTCCCTAACACTTAGCATGATACCTGGTATATCATAGGCACTTGTTATGGGAATGGGAATCTGAAGATCTTCCTGGACCCTTGGCTAGGGTTAAGTGACTCTGAGAACCTTCCTTGATTTGAAAATATACTCTGCCCCCAGTAGACTGAATGTGGTCACCTGGAGTCTGTCGTGGGAGGCCCTGTTTTTCAGGAATGCCCACACCTTGTTACTTTGTGATTGGGCCAAGAAGACTGTGACATTCTCTGATTCAGGGGAAAGCTATATATGTACTCTGATGTGAGGCATTGTTTTGGGGCTCACTTTGAGAAGAGTTGTGTGATTTGACCAGATGAGATTCTGGGCAGCCCTTGAGAGCCCCCTGGCTTTGAAAACCCAGATGTTGATACTTCCCTCTTTGTTAACTGACTAGGTATGGATGGTCAAGACAGTTGGAAGCCTGTCTGCTGATCTGTTTTTCTGTCTGTTTGTAACTTCTGCTTGTAACCTCTGTATTCTCTGAAGTTTGGGGGGCTGAACATTTTCCCCTGAACTAGGTAAATTACATATGTTTGATTAAAGCAAGATTGTTAACATATTTTGAGTTGCTTTCCTTTAGAAAAGCAGATCTAAGAATCTGTGTTGGCAGCCACCCTAGGGATGCCAGGGTGCTTGCTGCTACAGCACTTAATAAATGTCTATTGATTATTGGGCAATTATTCAGTCACCTGTGCCTGTAAGTCCTCCAGAAGGAGGCTAGAACTATAGACCCATAACATGGTATTCTAGCAATACTTTGACTGAAGCTAGTGAGCTTATCAACTACAAGTAAACTTCCATGTCTTGATGGAAAAGAAGTAATGGCTTTAAAAGCAGGGTGAAGTTGGCTGACACACCAGACCCTAGTATAGCTATCTCCTGGGTTTGATTTATGGGCAGGTTCAGGACATTCCAGGGCCTTATGGACAGTTCTGTGGGCCTAATTTAGTCACAGGGACTCCTACCAGTCCAGATCAAGGTACTCTTTGTAGTCTTATGGTTGGTTGATAGACTGAACCAGCACTGAGCACACTGCCTACCTCACAAGGAGGAAACCTGCTATTGAATGATATCATAGGGATTCTTCCTATAACTCAGAGAAATTTTTGCTACATACCAGTAGTTCAGATAATTTAGATTTGTGAACTCAGACTGAAGCAATGGAAGGATAAGCCTATTCATTTGTAACCAGACCTAGAACTTGTTTTAGAATATATCTGGGAGACAGTGAGACTTGGGTTCAAATTCTGCCTATCACCCTTACTAGCTGTGTGACCATGGGTAAGTTACATAATTTCTCTGAACCTTTCTTCATCTGTAGAATGAGTACGATGATACAGGGTTGTTCTGACCCTCAAAGGAGAAGACTTTATGTCTATTATATATTATGTATTACTATATAATTATTATTATTAATTAATTATGTAATAAATGTTGATTACTATCTTTGTTTTTCTCCAGACCCACTTTCAATGAACTAACCTGTGTGCCATAACCATGCTTCACTGTTTAGAGTCTTCTCAGGCAGTCAAGCCTCTTGTTAAAACCCAGCTTCTGTGGTCCATCCATCATCCTCCATGACAGCCAGTCAGCAGCACAGCACTTTTCAAGGAAAAATCCAAGTAACTTAAGTATATTAAGCCTGACTCACCTTAGTTGCATAGGCTGCAAACATAGACAAGGGAGAATACTGAGTCTATGAATAGGCTAGATATTACTCAGTTAATTGCTGCCATAAAAGACAGGGTTTGCGAGAGATGAAAATGCTCTAACTCCATGGGCACATGAATCTTAATGGACTACTACCTTCATTTTCCATATCTACTAATTCCTGCCCCCATGTTCCCCAGGTATTCCACTGGTTTTTTTTTGTTTGTTTGTTTTGTTTTGTTTTACTATTGAGTTTGAGCTTTCATGGCATAGCCATGCTTTTCTGATGGACGGATCTCATTACAATATATGAGTTTTCTTCTACTACCCACAACAGTATTAGGCCATAAGAACTCTGTTCACTTGTCCAGTCAGAACATGGTCCTGTACACAACTCTGATTCCAATCTTAGTGTTTCTAACATTTGGTTCCATCCATCAATAACCAGTTAGTCAGTAAACATTAACTAAGAGTCTACCACATGCTAGGAACTGTGCTAAGTTCTGGGATGCAAAATGAAGCAAAAGACAGTACTGGCTTTAAGAAGATCACAGTCTAATAACTTAGGACAAGCAGAGGCTCCTCAGAATGATTTGCTTTCCAGAGAGGAACACAATAAAATGGCCAATAATGATGAAACCCTAGGGATGTGGAGTAGAATGCAAATCCCTTGAGGGCTGGGGCTACTTCATTTTTTTTCCTTTATATCCCCAATTCTTAGCACAGGTCTTTGCATATAGCGAGCATGTGATAAATGACTTCAATCTGGAATTTATAGAGAATATTTGGGTTCAAATCCTAGCTCTTCTACCAACTGGCAATGTGACCATAAAAAAGTTAATTCGCCTCTCTGGGCCTCAGTTTCCTCATTTGCAAAATGAAGAGGTAAAACTAGGTATAAAGCATATCTGGCTAGCTGACCAAAACCAATGTACCAACTGACCCCCCAGGAAATTTAGACCAGGGAGAGGTTCTGGTCCTAATCATGCAGCTCCCGTCCCTAGGATCCATCCAGCAGGATTAAGAACCTCTTTAGACTCCCACCTCATTTCCCAAGAATCCTGGCTAGAAGAGATATACCTCAAACCTGAACTTTGTGGCACGAGAGATGATAGTCTATTGCTTTGGATGGGGGGATGGAGGTATTTTATGGCCTGCCTCTGAAAAAAAAAGTCACTGTGTCTGCAACAGCATGCAGAAGTATGACTAAACAATTCTCATTTCATTTATTAAAGTACCAATGGCTCTGGTTTCAAGGCAAGATGAGCAATGATAAATACTGAACAAATAAAGGAGGCCTGTTGAGCATCAGAGCGGCTGCAATAGCAAGCAAAAAGCCCTGCTATGATTGCAGGGATTCTTCCATTTTAATTTTGTTTTGATTTTGCTATAGCTTCTGGGAGGATAATATCATTTTGAACTAAAATGTCTCTTGTTTAGATTCTTCCAGCCTCTCCTCCCCCACTTCACCTCAGTTGTTAGATTTTTTTTTCTGGTAATCTCAGATAAAATCCAGTTAGGGCTTTTTAAGAGCTGAGAATTGGTAAAAGACACACTCTTTAGGCACAAGGTAAATGACCTCCCTCCATGAGGAGAGAGTCACATATCAATGGGCTTTGGGACTGTGGCTACATTTGAAACAACTTAAATGGCTAAATGCTTAAATACTAGTTTTGTACCCCGATTACTTTACATTTGGGTTTGAAGTGGAGTAGCTTTATGGAGAAGACATGAATTGAATTGAGATGCTACAAAGGTCTGTGACTGTGCATGATTCTCATCTCTGTACCTCTTCAGATACTCCAGATCTAAGCAAACATTAATGGATTGCTTTACAACCTGCTGTAAGACAAGTTCTTTAGCCTTAAAAAATTACAGCATCATTATGAATTTGATGGAAAATATGAAGAGCAGCTAGCAGGAATTTTAAGGACAAAGTAATTTCCTCTGTCCAAAAAAAAAATGGCCTGTCCCCTCCACAAATCCTATGTTTTGTTTTGTTTGTTTTATTTTTTATTTTTGCCTGTAATAAGCAGAGCTAAAGATGTTGAAGGCCTAGACTGGGATAGTACTGGAGCACACAATAACCCTAAATTCTCTGAGATTCTATAAAATTTCCTCTATTCCCAGTATTCTCTCTACATATTTGGAGGGAGATCAGTGGCTTTGTTACTGGTAAAAAAACAAAACAAACACAACAACAACAAAAACAACCCTTCTTTCTCCATAGGTGAAGCTCTGGGGGATGATTTATATAGTCGAGAGGAATGATGGGAATTGAAAGGAATTTTTTTTCACTTTCATTTAAGGAGTAGATTAAATTCAAGGAGTGGCAGCTATGGCAGAGAAAAAAGCAGTTAATAAGACAAACAATGCCTGTGGGCTTCTTTGACTGCTTGGCTGGTGATATCTCTTAATCACAAAGACCCGTAAGAGAAGGGGTTTCAGCAGGGACATAACTCTGAGAGTGAATTGCACAGGCTATATGTGCCTCTTGGCCAGTTGTGCTCACTAAATGTATGCATGGCTTTTGCTGTATGTATCACTCAGTCTGCATTTATTCTTTGTATGTGTTCTATCTAGTACCACTATAAGAATATGCCATATGTACAGCACATGTGTGCTGTACCTGATATCCTATTTAATTAAGTAACTTTAACTTCGAAATAGAGTACCCTCTTCTTTGGTCTACTAAAAGAAACACATTAGTAGGGGCTCATGACCTGGGACACAGATGCTTATCCAAAGTGTGCCCAGAACTTGGAATAGCTTGGGGGGGTGGGGCATGGATTGTATGTTTTGGGGTAATGCATACAAATTCTGCTTTCAAGGACAGTATTTTATCTGACCATTGCCTGGAACAACATGCAAAATATCCCACGATGAGCAGCTCTTTATTCTCTGAGCCAAGGTATAATCTTCCTGATGAGAAACATATTATAGGCCCAATCTGGAGAATAGATCCCTTTTCCTCTTCGAGCTTGGTGTAAATATGCTTCCTAATACAGAGGGGAATAGTGAACTGAAGAAATATCAAAAAAACTTATATGGAAGCTCAAAAGTTAAGCTTAGGCAGGACTAAGGGATATTGCCATTGAATATAATGTTGTACATACATGAACACATTTACATAAAGACACATTCATAGACATACAAACACATATACATGTACACAAAACACAGAAACACACAATGTACACAAATATGCAGAAACACACATACAAACACATGCAAATGTACACTACATGTATGTATTTATGAGTGTATAGACACACACAGAGTTTTGAAAAAGGATGCAGAAAGCTCTGTTTCAAATGCTGCCCCATACCCTTCCTAGCTGTGTGACCCTTGGTAAAACATTTAACTTTTTTCAACCTTAGTTTCCTCACGAGCAAAATAGGGATAATCGGAGAATTTATATCACAGGTTTGTTGTTGCTGCTGTTTATGAATCAAAGGAGATATGTGTAAAAAGTTTTGCAAGCCTTAGATCACGATATAAATATTGGTTATTGCTATATATGCATTTATATATGTGTATGACAACATCACCCACAATTTCTTGATCTAGAATGAAAAGATGTGGTATAAAACTCCAATGACAATGCTCAATGCCAATTTTAGATTCAGAATGAATTTCCCATGAGGCTCTCCTGTAGATGCTATTCCCCAGTGCACAATTTTCATGCTAATGTGATCCTTTTTTCTTTCTGTGCATTTTCTTTTTGTATGTTTTCCATGCACAGACTATAAAGGAAAGAGCTTCCAGTGTTTAGTGAATGAGAATCAGAATTACTCTTGTGATTTGGTGCATACTAAATTCTTTACATTTTGGTCAGAAAAATTTAGCAATGGTCATAATATTATATTGACTCATGTGCAACTCTAAGCCAATATCATTTGTTGATTTAATCTTATGCACAGAGCACTGCAGTATTCACTAGGGGGTGATGTAGGAGCTAGAAGACAAGGTCTCTACCTCTGAGAAATCAGAAGCTAAGTTAAGGAAACACACATATGTGACGTGATTGAAGAACAATTTGAAAGCAACATGCCACCAAGGGCAAAATTCCATAAAGATATTCCTCAGTGTATGGGATAGATGGGTGATTGATAAGGTAGCTGTAAAATGGATTGCTTTGCATCGAATCGTAAATTCCTTTTGAATTCCATTACAGAATTGTAGATAGGTTTCTCTGGAAAAAATTCTGCCTTTAGGCCAGAGTAATGTCACATTTAAAACTTTATAAAATGTTTTAAATCATATATTTATAAGAAAATAATAATTTTTGTATAAAATATTAATGATCATCTTACAATTGATGCATTATTTATATCCGGACTGCTTCCATAAAGGATTCAAGATGGCATTTTAATGCCAGTAGTCAAAATGTAGCAAAATACCAATTTAAAATCATAAGATTTTATTAATGCTCAAGATAATCATTTAAAGATTCAAAGGAAAATAATGATAACTTAACCAAACCAGTGAGCCCAAAATCAATTATTTCCCCACAAATTCCCTCTACAGTGTGAAGCAACTTCATTTTCTTCACCAGGCCCATTTTTGATAAGTGGGGTACAGAAATAAACATCTAACTACTTACTATCTAATTGCATTCTCCCATTGAATTCCCCTGTGGATTTAGAAATCTGCTCCCTTGGGGAGGAAGTCTGAGTTTCAGCATGTTATAAAAGTCACCCTGAAGAAATCTAATACCCTTTCAAGAGCATCTGCCTTTTTAACAGACAGTCTACAATCCTGTTTTTATTTAATTATTCTACACAGTCCATGAAAAAAGTCAAATATAAAGTCATTTTATATTTTAAAGCACATATGTGCTGGAATATACCACACAACTACCTCCAATTTCATTGGGCATTCTCCCTGACTCCTGGGGACATTAATATTTAAACAGTCTTGCCAGGCTATTCCACCAGGTACATAGCTGACTGTACATCTGCAAATTTCAAATGGAGATGCTTTTCCAGGTGGCTTGGAAATTGCAAAGCAACCCCAATACTAAAGAGAGGGAAGCATATTTCCTGGAACACCTACCTTGAGGTCTGCACATCAAGTCAGTTCCATCACTTACAAATTGGAATCATGAACTTCTGCATTTTGAATTTTAATAGGAATTTCATATAAAGTCAGTTGAGAGTGAAATCAACTTTGGAGTTAGACAAAGTGAGTTTGAATTTGTTCTTTGTCTCTTATTTTCTATGTAAATTTGGACAAGTCATTTTACCCCTCAAAGCTTCACCTTCTTCTTCTGTAACTAAAAAGACTCTTTCCATCTCTACATTGATCCTGTTCCTTAAGGACAAATAGGAAGTAGCTATGCTTATGTGTGGGTAGTGATGGAGGGAGGATGCTGGGCTACAAGTAGTCAGGTGGTAAGAACATTGGGCTAGGCTCCCGAGAGTGTGCTGGTGAGAAATTGACTCCCCGCAGTAGAAAGGATTTCCAAAAGAAGTCAGAAAGTAGATATTGGACAGAGTAGCACAGCCCCAAAGCAGATTAGGAAAGCTTGGCCAGGAAGAGTTGGTCAGGCTAGCACCTCTGAACTTGCATCTAAAGAACAGCTTTGTCTTTCTCAGTGCAAGCATCCTCACATCACCTGTCATGCTTAAATTCAGTCCTGTCCAAAGAAGAAGGGGGATACCGGTGGTGGTAGCAATGCTGAAGGACTTTAAAACCTAAATAATAATAAAGGTTTTGTTTCTGTTGAGGTTTTTGGGGGAAGACCTGTGAATTCAATGATGTGGGGAACTCTTTCAATCAATGCAGACCTGCACCTGCCCTGCAACTTAGAGTCTGAGAATCTGGGACACTGAGAGGTAGTGAATTCCCAAGGAATACCTAGCCAAAGTCCTCTGGACACAAGTCTTCCTGACTGTGAAGCTGGCTTTCTATCCACTAGACAATATTCTACCTAGTGAAACACCTGCGTAGGCCCATGTTGTGTGAATACAGCATTCCTGGCATCATATTCACACATATTTCTCCATGTTAGGAGAATGTTGCTTATCCCTGGCTAGTGTTGTTTTGTTTAAAACAAACAAACAGGCCTCTGGTACAATCACCAATAAGAACCAAGCAAACTCATGTATCCCAAATATCAACGACACAAACAAAACTTATTTCAGGTGGAAAAAAGGAATGAATGAATGAAAAAGAATTGATTAAATACTTGCTATGCACCAAGCACCATGGTAAGACCTGGGATACAAAGAAAAGAATCAATATGGTCCTTGTGCTGAAAGAGCTTACTTTTCTAACAGGGAGGAGTTTCTGGGAAGGGTATCAAGGTTTGGAAAATTCCAGGGATGGGGGATGGTGAGTGGAAAGAAGAGGGGGATGGGGAGGGAGGGTATGTGCTGGGGTAGGGTGCCTGGAAGAGAAGCATGGTTAGGCCTGCAGCTAGATGTAGAGAACAAGTGAAGATAGTGGTGGTCCAGGGAAGGGTTCTACAGGGGTGAAAGAGCTATGTCATCAATGATATTATTTCTGGATTGTACAGCAAGACAGTTGTCAAGAAATTAGCTGAGGACTATAGCCCAGTCTTGAGGTAGTGGGAATTTAGCAAATCATCAAGTAGAACATCAGGGAATCAAATGGAATTACAAAGATATCCCCCACCCCCACTGCCCAAATATGCTATTTCTAGGGAATTAAAAAAAAATTCTTGGATTATTGGTTTAGAAAGAATCTTTGAAGGGAGACTGTTTTTTTTTTTTGCTAGGAATTCTCTCTCTCTCTCTCTCTCTCTCTCTCTCTCTCTCTCTCTCTCTCTCTCTTTTGCTTTTTGGAGGGCAGTTGGGGTTAAGTAAGTTGCCCAAGGTCACACAGCTAGGTTTTTTTTTTTGTGTACATTAAGTGTCTGAGGCCAGATCTGAACTCAGGTCCTTCTGACTTCAGGGCCGGGGCTCTACTCACTGTGCCACCTAGCCACCCCTAGAAATTCTCTCTTAAACAGTGGCTGCCTTTGTGCTTAAGATCTCAGAGAGGCAGGGTGATGGACAGATAAAAGAAAATTAGTTAGCACTGGAGGAAGCCCAGGATAGGGATCTCAGAGAAGGCCTCATCCAATCTTCACATTTTAGAGATCAAGAAAATGAGGCTTAGAAAGATAAGTAACTTGCTCAAAGTCCACATTAGTAGTAAGTGGAAGAACCAGGCTTTGAACCCTAGTCCTTTGGCCTGCATGTCCACTTCTGGTGCTACCATACATAGGACTTCCTAAGAGAAGGTTGCTTTATTGGGTACAGAAGAACCTACCTTTGGATAAGGAGCACAGCTAATGACCAACCACTATTTGGGATTGTGAACACCAATTGACTGATTGAAATGGTTCACTTGGAAATTTTTAAGATCAAAGAAGAGGAAAAAGCAGCTGGTCTGAATGATAATATGACATGGAATGAAGAGATACTAGTCTTAAGTCCCTGTGCATCTAACTTGGCTTTCCAAAGGGGCAATTATAGCATCCTGAAAGGGCATAGTAGAACTTTTGCTCCCTACTAGAGGCAGTAGCAAACTATGCCACAAGAATGACTCTCTGAGTTCTGCAGAACAATGGGAAGGTCAACTTCCACTCTCGGAGTGCTTCTGCCCCTAGTTTTTCCCCAGTGCCCTTTAAATTTCTTGTTGTGCATTATTAGGGGAGAGGCAATCTTGGTTCCCTTAATTGCCTCCGGTATCATACAAAACAAGGCATTAGAGAAATGGCTCTTATATCTACCCAATGCTTCTTCCTAAACAGGTTCAGGTAGCTGGTTGCTGTGTTTCCTTGAGCCGTGCACCCAGTGACTTGGAAATGAAGTCATCATAATTGTGAACAGAAATCTTGACCCTAGCGTAGACCAATTCAGTGGTTATGATTGCTAGTGGGAAGACAGAGAAAAACATTACAATTTGAGAAAATGCTTCTGTAATTACTAATATCTATCTGAACTAATGTGTCATTTATACTTAACACTGAAAGTCATAAAATCATGATTTCCTGTCTCTTCAATTAAGGGTAGAGCTTAAGAGCTGCCTCTGGAGTAAACAGGATACTTTGGGAGAATCAAGAGGCATATGAAAAATAGCTTTTAGTATCCTTTAGCAAAGTCACAATATGATCACTAACTTTTAATAACCTAGAGTTCGAACAAGCTCATTGTGGTCTTGTCTGTTTCTTCACTCTTTCCTCTAAAAAAATATTTACTGAATACTTATTATTGTTAACACACCAGGGTGGTGTGTGAAGATGAAAGATGAACAGGTAGAATCTTACCCCACAGATTGCCCTGCTACTATTGATGGGGTACAGGCCCTGGGAAACCCCTTGAACTCTGATTGAATCTTCCCACTTACTGAGGCATTTGCCTGAGCCCATAAGCCTTTCTTTATAGCTAGGCCCAAATCTTTGTTCCTCTTAACCTAGCCTAGCCCTCTATTTTCCAGCTAATACCTATCAAAATATTTATACCCAAATCTGTTAACCTTAAACTAGCCTAGCCCTTCATTGTCTGTCATCTCCAGGTAGCCTTTAACTACTTCCCACCCTTAATCTCATGACTAGAGTCTGACCTCAGTCCCCTCAAGATCCTCCTTAGACTCATTCTCAAGACTCTCCCCAAACTCCTCCTCTAGACAACCCTTAAATCCTCCCACAATCTTTCTGTATTTAAGATCCATCTTGAGTTCATGGAGGTGCTGAGAATTCAATCTAGCAGGGACTCATTCTGTGTCACATTATTCTGGCCTGCTTGTCAATACCAACTTCATATATACTTAACCTCTTTAAGAGTCTATCTGAATATCGATTATGGCAAATCTTTCATAAACTTTGCTTTACTTTGGCTGAAAGAAGACTTGACTCAAATTCATTCAGCAGGGCCTGGTGTGGTGCTATTTTGGGGTCTCACATACCCTTAAACCTCAACACTACAGCTAGGAATTAAGAGGAACTATAACTTGTGTCTCTGACTCAGTCTGGACCAGTGGACGTGACTGTACTGGTTGAAATGATACTACTATGCTTAGGAGGCATGCCACACGGAGAACACAGGGACATGTCAATCATATCCTAGACACTACTCAAAATAGCTCAAAATACAACAGAGGACATAAGACAGATTCAGTTATCTAAAATAAAATACTTTATGGTATATGTGCAAAATGAGTGGGACAAATTGGGTGCTATAGGAATTGAGGCATCACTTTTGACTAGAAAAACTGGGCTTTAAAGGATGGATAATTTAGGTGTCAATCTTTAAATGGGTCCAGGTAAATTATAGCTGGGAGAGTATTCTAGGTAAAGAGAATGGCATGAGCAAAGTAAAGCTACAGAAAGTTAAAAGAACAGTGGGTGCTCAGAAAACAGTGAGGGGTCCAGCACAGAGTTTGCATAGGCAAGTAATCAGATGTAAGGTTGTAAGACAAAGCTTTGAAACACTAAGTTAATGCTTCTTCATGTCATTCCTTAGGCAATGGAAAACCAAAGGAGATATTTTACCATATGATTGCATGATCAAATTGATGCTTTGGGAAGATTCATGAGGTAGAATCTTGAATCAGGGAGCTAATTAGGGAGGCTATTTCCCAAACCCTACACAGGAATTGATAAGGTTCTGAACTAAGTGGGTAAGCAAAGCAGTGATAAGCAAAATGAAAGCATTAAAGTATGTAAATGATTCTCCAATATAATCATTCAATCAAGAAACATTTATTAAGCACTTAGGTACCAGGCATTGTGCTAGCAAGGGGAGATAAAAAAAAAAGAAAGATAGAAAAGTTCCTTTCTTCAAGAAACTTAGATTCTATCCCAGAGACTATGTATACATAGAAGAGAAACCATGAGGGTCTTCATCTCACTGATTGATTCTTTTGTGAAGGCAAAGTGGGCCATCTTTTACCTCAGTTCTTATCTAGTCTTTAACTTTAAATGGGTGTTGATTAATACAGAGACCTGAGAAAGACTTTAGCTTAAAAAGGCCAAGGTTCTGATGACTTTTGAACAACTCTGCCTCATTTAAATCTAACTCACTGGAAGGTCAAGACATCCTCCTCCTGATGCTATTGTTTCTCTTTGAGAAGAAAGGGTAAAAAACAACAATAACTACACCCCAAATAAATACAAGGTATTTTATGAGAGAAGGCAATAATAGTTGCGGGGGTGTGGTCTGTGTGGGAGGGAAAGAGATGAGGAAATGTCTCATAAAGGTTGAGTCTGAGCTGAATTTTGAAGGATATTATGGATTCTAAGATGTGAGGGAAAGAATGCATTCCAGACATAGGAGACAGACTATCTATCAATGCAGATCAGCATCTGCCTTGCAACTTGGAATCCTAGAGTCTGGCACCCTGAGAATTTCAGTAACTTGGCCCAGGATCACATAGCTAAGGTGTGACCAACACATCTTTCTGTAATGGAGATACAGATTTGGGAGTCCTCCACATAGAAATGCAGTTGGGTCTAAACAGTGGACAAGCTCTCCAGGGCAGAGACCTGAGAGAGGAAAAAGAAGATATATGCATGGACAGAATGTTGGAGCTATCCAAGAAATTCCAGAGAAAGAGACAGTCAAGGGCAGGGAGACAGTGAAGTGCAGTGCTATGGAAACCAAGAAAGGAGAGAATGGTCAGTATAGTCAAAAGGTGATGAATGATCAAGAAGAATGAAGTAATGAGGAGGAAATTCAGTTCATCTTGTTCAACCCCTGTCTGAAACAACTATTGTCTCTGTAGGATGGGGAATGATTAAGTAAATTCAGAAGCTAACTTCTTTTTCATTTTATGGGGGAAGAAAGCAAATTTGATTGATTCAGGTTATTTATAATATATAGAGATACTGAGAAAAATAGAGGAGAAGGTCATATGAAAGTTAAATTTTGGAAAAAAAAAAGATTTTGGGGGTGGCTAGGTGACGCAGTGAGTAGAGCGGCTGCCCTGGAGTCAGAAGGACCTGACTTCAGATCCAGCCTCAGACACTTAGCCATGTGACCTTGGGCAAGTTACTTAACCCCAATTGCCCTCCAAAAAGGCAAAAAAAAAGAAAAAAGATTTTTGATTTTTGGCTTATGTAAGATAAAAAAAAAAACCCACACAACAACATTCATTGAGGGGATTCAATGCACTTAAACAAAATCATCTCACAATGTATAATAGTAATTGAGTCAAATATGATTAATTTTCATAGTACCCTTAGGAGGAAGAGAAGAAATAGTTCTACTATAACCTATTCCTGGAATACCTGAAACATATAGTTGTTAAAGTTGTTTGCAAAGTACTGAGAATGAATTCACTAAGATGAATTGATCTCTCCATTACATGAGAGATTTATTGCAATTTATTCTCCCTTTATGCTTAACTGACCATATTCTATTTTTTCTCATTTTTTGGTAGACACATTATTATTACCAAATAAATGAAAACTATGGACTTTGAGTTACCTTCATTAAGAATATTTATTATGACCATACTGCTAGATATTATACTCAATAACTTCCCAAACTATGGTCCTTTCTGTTTATGTTTATCACTTAATGCTGACACTATAAAGGAAGTTTAAATGACAATATTAAGGAAAAAAAGTAAAGCAAATGGGTCTAAGGAAGGTTTTTTCAATGAAGAAGGCTCTTAGATAATGGGAGGACAGATGGGTGTTTGGTGAGCTTGTCATGTATAAAATTTGGATTAAGTGAAACTTTAAATTTTGATTAAGTGACGATATAAAGTGAATAGACATAATATGCATTAACTCAATTGAGTCTAGCAGTCACTTACTAAGTGATTGGGATACAGAAACAAACATTAAAAAAAGCATCTTTCTTCAAAGAACTTGAAAGAAGGGGTTACAATAAATCAATAAGCATTTATTAGGCACCTACATGTGCATGGGTCAGGCAGTACATTATGTGGAAGAAATGCAAATATAAAAGTTAGGCAGTTCTTGCCTCAAAAAAAATTAAATTCTATAAAAAATAAAGATATTCTGAGGTGGCAAAGAAAACAAACAAGATGGGAACATATACTGCTGTTGCTTGTTTCTGGCATAGTTCAAAGCCTCTCTTAAAAATAGTACAGGATGTGCCACTTATGAACAGCCTGTTCTAATGCTATGACATCACTGTCTTTGTCTACCAGTAAAATCTATATGTTCCAATCCAGGACTCTCCTGGGTGTCCGTGGTTTTACTGAATTCACATGATGGAACTATGACAGCAAGCATTTTATTTTTCTATCTCAAAATCAGCACATATTTGAGATGAAAGGAAGAAAATAGATTAAATGGCATTGATTGAATGCTACTGGCTTCTAAGGACAAAGTTATTGAATATGATAGCCATGAATAGCATCCAATTTTTCAAAATGTTTCTTAATCCATTCCATTCCTCACCTTCTGTCATCTCAAAGTGTGTCACTGCTCAGGTAAGGACCCAGAAGTGCTGGCTATAAAACAAGAATAGAAGCATGCAGGATTTAGGCCACTGGGGATGTTCATACTCACTGATTTATGTAAATTATTATATATATACAAAACATACACACACATACACACACACAGTAGAATTGATGTGAATGCCACCTTACAAAAGGATTCCATTGTTTGAAGCCCTGTTTTGCCTTTCATGGATTGTTTAACCACCCCCATGAAAATAACAAGATATTATTTCCCTTTCAGAGATAAAGTTGCTGATATAGAATATTCACTATTTTGCTGAGATTACATGGAGATGTGTGAGGTAAATGTCTTGATTTCCTGAGTTTTAGGTCCCGTTTATGTAATGACATGGAACATTGGGGCAGCTAGGTGGTGTAGTGGCTAGAGGAGGGGGCTTGGAATAAGGAAGATTCATATTCATGAGTTCAAATCTGGCCTCAGACACTTTCCTAGCTGTGTGACCCTGGGCAAGTTATTTAACCCTGTTTGCTTCAGTTCCTCATTGGAGGAAGAAATGGCAAATCACTCTGGTATCTCTTCCAAGAAAAGGAGCTCACATCATGACATTTACATAACGCTTTGAAATCTACAAAGCCCTTTGTATAGATTATCTATCTGAACTCACCACTGCACACAGAGGTGAGTGGTTAAAACTACCTTTCCAATCTTATTTCCCACTATCCTCACTATCCTTCAGTTCCAGTTAGACCATTAATATTCTCCAAGCACTCCATGTTCATTCCCACATTTATGAAATGCTCATACTTTCTTGCCTATTTATACCTTCAAAGTCCAGTGCAAATTCTGCTTTTTCCATGAAGCTTTCTCTGATTTCCTTAGTCAGGAATGAGCATTCTTTGGCAGAACTCTTACAGTCTTCATTAGAACCTTTCATGTATGTGTGTTCTATCTTGTATCAATCAGTAAGCATTTATTAAGTACTTTCTATGTATGTGTTGGACTCTGATGATGCCATTGTCCCTGCACTCAAAGAGTTTACATTGTATTGGACAAGACAACGTTTCTACATATTGTATATGTAAAGTACATATGATATGTAAAAAATATATATATATGTTATATATATATAGTTAATTGATGGTGTGTGTGTGTGTGTGCATGTGTGTGGGGTGGGAGGAAGGAGAGAGGGAGCAGGAGATAGAAAGGGAGGGAGAGAAAGAGAAAGGGAGGGAGAGAGATACCGGGAGGGAGAGGAAGAGTGTGTGAGTGTGGCATTGGGAGAATGGGGGAATGTGGAGCTAGCAATATGAGGAATTAGGAAAGGCCTCATGGTGGAGGTGGCTGCTGTTTTTGGTGCATTGGTTATCTACTTTTCTCCTTTAGTAAACCTTGCTCCTTAAGGGTAGGGACTATGTCTTTTGCCTTTGTTTGTTTCTTTTCCCCTTAGCATATAGCACACAGTAGACACAATAAATTTTTGTCAGATTGTTTTATTGTAATGCTAAAGGTAATCAATCAATACACATCTAAGTGCCTGATGTATATTACCTTCTATGTTAGGCTGGATGAGAAGGAAAATATAATCTAGTTTGAGCAAGAAGAGTATTACAGAGAAAATAATTCCATTCCCAATTTTGAAGACCTAGAGGAATTCTGAAAACTGTGGTTTACCCTCTGATATACACATACACATAAACACACACACACATAATACACATATATACAGAGACAGATAAATAAAGTTAGAACCACTTAAAGTTAAGTAAGACATGTGTGTCCTGAATTAACTGGGAAAGTGACTTTTACAAAGTCATTCAGAGGAACAACCTGACCTTCTACATTTGTCCTCATGGAATAATAGTAACTGAATTAAAAAAAATATAGGGGCAGCTAGGTGGCACAGTGGATAGAGTGCAGGGCCTGTAATCAGAAGACTCATCTTCATGAGTTCAAATCCAGCCTTGACACTTACTAGCTATGTGACCCTGGGTAAGTCACTTAACTCTGACTCAGTTTCCTTATCTGTTGAGTGAGCTGGAAAAGGAAATGGAAGATCACTACAGTATCTTTGCCAAGAAAACACAAAATCTTGACTACTATGTAAGCCTATCGAATAAATCTTGTGTCTGATTTCACCCCAATTCTAACGGATCTTCTACAGAGCTGCCAAATTAGTATTCTAGCTCATATGGCCAAAGTGTTATTAAACAAGGCATATTCTTTGACCAAGCAATATCACTATTAGATCTGTAAGACAAAGAGATTAAAAAAAAAGGTCCTATATGTACAAAAATATTTGTAGCAGCCCTTTAGTGGTGGCAAAAAACTGGAAATTGAGAGGAATGGCTGAACAAGTTATTGTACGTTATTATGATAGAATTCTAATATTATTGTGCCACAAGAAATGACAAGCAGGATGCTCCCAGAAAAAATCTGGAAACACTCATATGAACTGATGCAAAGTGAAATATATAGAGTAACAGCTTCATTGTATGCTGATCAACTGTGAATAACTTAGCTATTCTCAGCAATACAATGACCCAAGACAATTCTGAAGGACACATGATGAAAAATGCTATCCATCTACAGAGAAAGAACTTATGGAGTCTGAATACAGATCGAGGCATACTTTTTCATTATTTACTTTTTAATTATTTTATCTTTATTTTCTTTTACAACACGATTAATATAGAATATGTTTTGCATGACTACAAGGCATAACCTATATCAAATTGCTTGCTTTCTCAATGAGGAGGGGGAGTGGAGAGAGGGAGGGAGATAATTTGAAACTCAAAAATTTAAGAAAAAACAAATCTTAAAAATTGTTTTTTGCATATGATTGGTAAAAATAAAATATCAAATTAAAAAATAACTCACAGTTCAGACCAAGTCATTGCCATGATAAAAAAACAACACACTCCAGATTCCTTTCTGTCCCTAGCATAAAATAATATCTTCTTATCTTACCATTTACCTGACACCCACCAGATTTATTTTAAATTTTCTTGCTCTACTTATGACATATTATATATCTCTCCCTGCCTCCAATAGGATATAAGCTACTTGAGGGGATAGGCAGTTTTGTTTTTCTCCCTGGATCCCCCATGTCTAATAAAAAGTAGGTGTTTAATAAATGTTTGTTTACTTTGCCTCACTATGAATCACAGGAATTAAAGCTGTTAGTGATGATTTAATCCAAATGACTCATTTTATAACTGAGGAAACCATTCCTCAGAAAAGTTAAGTAATTGGTCCAAGGTCAAATAGATAGCATGGTGTGATGAATAGAGAACTGGCTGTAAAGTCAAGAAAATCTGGGTTCAAATTCCACCAGCCACAAATATTGGCTGTGTAACCCTGAGACAAGTTACCTAAACTCACAGTGCTCTAGGTAACTATTACTGTTAAGTTGCAAGCAAGATGTTAATCTGCATTAGTAGAGGAACTTTCCCTATACCAATGCAATCACAAAGCTGGTCCCTATGATCACCCTCCTCCCTTCCAAGTAGCAAAGTTATGATCTGAACCCAAGGCCTTGGACTTCAAATTCAGTCTTCTTTCTGTTGCACCAAGCACCCAGGATGAATGAGAATGTATCCTGTTTAAGTCTCCAGCAATGTTTTACACTGTTGTTTTGTGAATTGCACTATTTAAAAAAAAATCAAATTTCAGTATAACAAAGGTTTTTTTAAAAAAAAACAACATTATTTTTAGTCTATACATACCACTTCTTCAGCTACTTTATCCAAAGGTTTTGGTTTTTTTTAACTGCATTTTAAAAATTTCCTCAGTGGAGATATAGAGCATATTACCTGGTTCATACTCTTCCAAAATTAGAACAGTATGCAATCAATGTCCTTTCTTTACTTGAGCCTCAGTCTTCTCTATAGTAATCTTAAGCTTATTTAAATTTCCAGGTCCTTAGTAACATAAAGGACTCTTTCTGAGTCTTCTTTAAAGCCCACACAATTCCATAAATCAGAGAAGTCCAAAATGGACCAAATATTCGAGTAACCATTAACAAGAAAGATGCAGCTTGGTCTAGACCTCTCCCCCCACCCAGATCATTTTGCCCTTAAACGGTGTAAGACATATGGTTTCTCATCCTGAATTTTAAGATAGTGGTTATATTGATACATAGCAAGGGCTCTTAACTTTGTTTGGGTTATAAACCCACTTTGGTAGCCTGGGGAAGCAGATAGACTCCTTCTCAGAATCATGTTTGTTGCCTAAAATTATATTTGAAGGAAATGCTGAATTCCAGTTAATAGTAAAAATAAAGATATAATTTTCCCCACCCAACTTCACAGACCTCCTGAAACCTATCCATGGACTTCCCTAGGATCTATGGACTCTAAGTTAGGAACCCTATATCTATAGGTGTTTGGGTCCCCTGCCCTTGATAAGAAAGAACCAGGCTATGGATTTATAAAAACCAAGAAATTTTATCAACATATTCCATTCAATAAAAGGTTCACTTTCTAAATCTTCCTGTGGCAGTGTGGTAGAATGGAAAAATGCTGCCCAAAACTGGGTGAGTCCTGGTGCTGCTGCTTATTTATGAAATAATCGTATAGTAAATGGGTACTTCATCCAACCTTTCAAAAACTCAACTTGCCATCTATGAAATGGCAATGATAATGCTTGCATTAACCATCTCAAAGGACTGTAATGGGAAAAGTACCCTCTAAACTGTAAAGTGCTACATAATTATGAGATGCTGTTCTACTTTCCATGTGAAAAAGGAGTTATAGGACATAAAGCATCCACTAAGTCCCTTTGGCATGAATAAAACCCTCAGAGGACAACTTATTCATTTAACACTCAAGATGTACACTCAGGTCTATTAAAATATTAAAAAGGAACATTCTAGGGAATTAATGTCAAGTATATTGAACTATCACTGCATATAAAAAAGCAATTTAATTCCACTATTATGCTTTTTTCTGCTTATTGTGTCGCCTCTTTTGGTAGGTATGCAGAAGTAGTTTTATTTATTTATTTTAGGCCTGTTAAAATGCAGTCAAATATTACATTACTGTATCAAGATCAATGGCAGGAATGGCACCATGCCACAAATCTTTCTACTACTCTGAGAGGAGTGGATCAGAGAGGTAATAGCATTTGCCACTGACTGAAATACTAAAAGCCAAAATAATAACCTTTTAACTCAAGTGCTTCTTGTGAAAATCAGTAGGACTACCAGATATTCAGAAGATTTTGGATCATAAGCTTGCCTTTTGTTACAATCCTATTTTCAATTTAGTAGATATTCACTGAGTTCCTACTATGTGTAAGAAGGACACTGTGGAGGAAAGATAAGAAGATCTCAATCCTTGAAACTTGAAGTAGTGTTTGGAGTTAAAGTTATCATTTTTCTTCTCCACTCACTTGAACTCTGAAGCTATATAACTAAACAGGATCTTCTAAGATCCTAAATTTTTTCCAACTTAGAGTACTTCATCTGGTTTCATTTGTGGGTGGTTACAGTGAAAATCAATCCTTTAATCAGCTGGCAAATAACAACTATTTACTATTTCCCAGACTTTATGCCAAGCCCTGGGCATACAAAGAGAAAGAAAAAAAAACTGCTTCTCTCTTCAAGCAGGTTACATTCTAATAGTTGATACAACATCCACATTAGTCCCTGAGAAATTCATCCTCAGCTAAAACTTGCCATCACAATCTTCTAAACACATATGGTTATTGAGAGGCTTTTAAATATTTGGAAACTATCTGACAGTAATGGAACAGAGAGCATAGGGATAATATAATGGAGGTGTCAAAGACTTGGTGACATCAGCTGATTGAGGAAAATGGAAAGAAAAAGGTAGATCACTTGGCACAAAAACTCATGCTTATAAAATTATATGGAAATATGGGGGCAGAATAGTGTTGAACATTGCTATAACCAGTTACTTCCTAGGCTCTGGCCAGGCTGGTGCTAATGATGCTAAGTACTCTCTGTTACAAAGCAGTTTCCACCCTACTGAGGCGAAGACCACGGGATAAGATGGTACAATGGGTTGCTAATGTGCTGACCAGAGCTTTGGTGTAATAGAAATAGTGTGGGAGGCGTTATAGTGCAAACAACCTCCAAATTGTCAACAGAGAGCAGCTGGTTCACCTGGTGAATAGTGAAATTCAAATATGATGCTGACAATTCAACAAAACAGCTGACATACTGATGATGTAAACAGTTTTTGGTCATCCACAGGAGTATAAGTCACTCTGTGCAAAAACTCAGGTGCAAACCCAAGCTAATTTCCACACCGTAGACCACCAAGGAGAGAGGGCAAGCACCCCCCATTATAGTTATTTTATAAGGCTTATATTTGAATTCTTAAGACTCTAGCAACCTTTTTCTCCCATCACCATCAAGTGAATGATAATGAAACTGGGCACACAGGGTGGCCAAGAAATTTGCCCCACGTTGTGCCAGCATGAACAGAATTTGCTGGAATTAGAACTCATGGCCTCCAACTTTCTGTATTATGTAGTGATTATAGCTCTTCTGGGAATTTAGTCCTTTCTTTAAGCAGAAAAAAGAGCTTTATGAACTTGGTGCTAGGTTTATGGGGAGAAATAGGACAGCCAATTTTCAACTGGCTAGCTAAGATATTCATTTGCCAAAAGCCTTATGCTTATGATCTTTCAAAACATATGACATTTTTACGATCCTTTCAATGGAAAAAAAGAATATCTTCCCTAGATGACCATGTCTCTTGAAAGGAAGGATGAGAGAAAGATAGAAAGGGGAAATAATGAGAGAGAAAAAGAAAGATGGAAAAAGAGAAAAAGAGAGAGAATGAGAGGGAGAGACAAGGAGGAAGAAAGAAAGAAAATGTATAAGGAAAGAGGGAAGAAGCAGGAAGAAAGGAGAGGGGAGAGGAAGGAAGGAAGATAAAAAGAAAGAAATTAAGAAAGGAAAAGGAATAAAGAAAGAATAAAAAGAAAAAAGGAAGATGAGAAAGAGGAAAAGAGAGGAAGTGAGGAAGTGAAGAAAGATAGGAGGATGGATGGATGGATGGAAGGAAGGAAGGAAGGGAGGAAGGAAGGAAGGAAAAAAAAAAGAAATGTTTCAAAATGGCAGCCATCCTCTCCTTATACAATCATTTGTTCCTTAACATTTCCAAGCACCAGCAATGTGTTTTACCATCCCTCTTTATTGGGCCATCAAGTCTCTAAGGCATCTCATTGACCACAAATATCAATTATGTAAAATGATGGACCTGACACTCTATTGAGGGAGCAATCACTTTCAGGTTGAGCTCTTATACATGGTCCCCATTGCTTCCATTATAAACATTAAAGCAAACTTCACCCTGGAATTTCAAACTCTCCACAAAATGGATCCCAGCCACCTTTCCAGTTTTATTGCATATTACTCCTTTTCATATACTCTACTTTCACATTAATTGGCTTAGTTCATCTTACTTAAAATTCCATTTCTTCTCCACGCTTTTGCACAGATGTTTGAGTACTTTGCTCCTTTCAATTCACAATTCAGGTTCTGCCTTTTACACCAAGCCTTCTACTGATCCTCCCACTTCTTTTTAGTTTGCTTTTCTTCTATACTCTATTATTTTAATCTAATTTGTATTTACTTACTTGTGTGTATCAGGGTTTGAGGATGATGACCCCAGGGATAGCTTATGTGGGGTATAGTGGTCCCTTCCTAGTCTCTGTTGGAGGGACCATTGAAGCAGATGTTACAAGTGCATACAGAATATCTTCACAACTGATAGTAAGTTCCTTGTCTTTCTCAGTACCTAGCACAGTGCCAGGTGTATAATGGATGCTTGGAAATGTTTGCCGAATTCAATTACTCTAAGAGATGAGGAAACAGATGGTTTTAAAGTGATGTATAAAGATTTATATGAATGGATGCAGAGTGAAGTGAGCAGAACCAGGAGACCAACTTATTCTATGATGTCTATATCATAAAAATGAACAGTTTTAAAAACTCATATAAACTGATAACCAAGTTATGCAAAAACAACAACACTGTAAAAACAAACAGCTTTGAAAGCTATGAGTGCTATGATCAATACAGTGACCATTCATAATTCCAGTGAACCAATGTCATTCAGTCAGTCAATAAACATTCATTGGCTACCATGTTCCATTGAAGTAAAAGTTGGGGATATTAAAAAAAAGAGGCAAAAGACCATTTTTTCCTCCAGGAGCTCTATTGGGGGAGAGAACAAGCAAACAATTTCATACAAAGAAGCTATAGACAGGAAATAATTAACAATGGGCATTAGAATTAAGAAGAGGAAAAGGCTTCTTATAGAGGTAGGATTTCAGTTGGGGCTTAGGAAAAGCCAGAGAAGCCAGAAGGTGGAAATGAGGAGGAGACATGTTCCAGGCATGAGAGATAGTCAGAAAAAAATGCCCAAATCTGAGAGATGGGGTTTTGTCTTTATAAAACTACAAGAAATCCAGTGTTACTGGATTGAAGAATATGTGTATGGGCAGGGGGGAGGCAGTGATGTATTGTATAAAAAGATTGGAAAGGTAGTAGAAAACTAGGTTATGAAGGACTTTGAATGGTTAAAGGTGCTATCTACCTTCTGACAAAGAGATGACAGATTGAGTGCTGAATAAGACAGGTATGTATATATGTTTGTGCGTGTGTATATATGTATTACAGCCAAAAGGGGATTTTTTTAACTCGACCATGCATATTTCTTACAAGAATTTTTTTTCCTTTTCTTTTCAATGAAGCAGAAGCAGAAGTGAGAGAAAAGAGATTTGTGTTCATTTAAAAATGGAGGTGGGGATGTTACAGATATAAAATATGCCCACTTTCAGGTAAAGTCAATTTTTAAAATTAGTTTTACTTAACTATTTTACTTTATTACAAGGGATCTTTCATGGAATGAGAATCATTTGGAAATGTTTGTAACATTAAAAAAGTTTATCAATGTTTAAAAAAAGAATTGAACTATATATTAAATCCAAACTCTTGTCTATAACACTACAGAAGCAAAGATATAAGTGAGAAACTATATCCATCCATCCATATATACATACACACATATTTATATATACACATATAACCATAACTATATATATATATATATATATATATATATATACACACACACACATTTTTCAGAAAGGCACAGAATTACATCTTTTATGATAAAATAAAAGGAGGAAGACAAAAGATTCTCAATAGACCAGGATCGATATCTAGAAATATCCTTTTCTTTTTATTATCTTCTTATTGTGAAGCTATACAATGTTGTCAATAGTGTAATAATAGAACAACCCCTTTATAAGCAGCTGTCAGGAAACAAGACTTACAATTTCCATTCCTTTAATAGATAAATAGGTTATACCATTTGCAGCATTGTTCTATATTAGGATATCATAGTTTGCCTAGATCTGTATCTGAATCTTATACTAAATGATGAATTCTCCTATTAAGTATGGCACTTAAGGCTTCTGCAGATGGAGAAACTAAATTATGGAGAAGCAAAGTGGTTTTATTCATCACTTATAAAGTTAGCATGAGGAATACTCTTTCTCAAAAGTTTTCTAAAATGGAAACTTAAAGTTGTCAGTCTTTGTCAGAGAGGTGACAGACCAGAGGTGCAAAATGAGATTTTCATTTTCAGGCAAGGCCAACAAGTTGATGTGTTTTGTTTCACTCTTTGTCTTTGTTTTGTGGGTTTCTATATGGGGTGAGGCAGAAATGAGTTAGTGGACAATGATAAAAATGCAACAAAAAGTATCAGTAAAATTTTAATTAACAGATGAAAAAGGAGTTCAAAGGGGATACAAACAAATGATAATTCTGTTATTATCTTGTTGAATTTAATATTTAGTTTTTTCCCCAAGATAAACTAGAGAAAGACTTATTCATGGTTTCATAAATAATCCTACTTTTGGGTTCTTTTTTGTAGGTTGAAATATTTGTGTTTGTTTCTGATTGCTAATATCACAAGAAGAGATGGGCATAGGGACATAGGCATCCATAGGATAGACATAGGATTTCATGGCTACAGGATATTCTAAGCAAGATGAAGAAGTTTTCTTTACTAATGATGGTCAGCACCTTTCTCTGCAATATATAACCTTTGAGTAGAGTTCGGCAAACTACAGACAGCTATTCAAATATAGCCTGCTTTTGTATAGCTCCAAGGGAAGAAAGTTTTTTTTTTAATATTTCAGAATATAGGCTTGGCCCTCAGGCATAGTTCATATACCTCTGCATTGCAGATTTGTTGAGAAATCTGAAAAGTTAAATGACCTACCCAGCGTCACATAGTCCATACATGTCAGATGTAGGGCCTGAATCCAGGTCTTCCTGGGGCCTAGACTATCAACTATGCCTCTCATAATAACAATTAAAAAAAGATATAAAAATAATTAAGGTAGGAAAAGCTGGTGTTGTAGTTACCATGTTACTTGAATTTACATAGGAAAGATTAGTGTGCAGAGGATGCTGTGACTAGTTGTCTTCCATAAAGTTAATCAAAGAATAGCTCAAGTGTGAACATGAGGGATTTAGAGTGAATAGCCTGAAAGTGGGATCTCATTCATATAATAATTACTGAGTGTTTACTACATGTATCTTACTTTGCTGGGTCTTACAATTCTTTTACTTTTGAGAGAAATTGTCTAGTTTTTCTGTTTCTGAAAGTGTTTTTCCATGTAAAAAGTAGAAATACTTCAGTGCTCTGAACCTGTTTCCTCACTTGTAAAATGCGGATCAATCTATTTCCTAGAGATGTGGTATGGATTGAATAAGAAAGATAGCTTATATAAAATGACTTGCAAACCTCAAGGTGCTATATCCATGTGAGTTATCATTAGCATCATCTGGAAGACAGTTTCCTTGGCTTCCTTTAAGACTTACCTTCTGCTAGAGACTTTTCCCATCCTTCCCATTGTTAGTGCCTTCTTGTGGAGATTGTTTTCTTTCTACAGTGTGTGTGTGTGTGTGTGTGTGTGTGTGTGTGTGTGTGTGTGTGTGTTGTATCTTATGTGTATCTAGTTACTTGTTCTCTCCTCTATTAGAATAAGAGCTCCTCAAGGCCAAGGGCCCCGTTTTTACCTTTATTTATGTCTCTACTCCACAGCACAGTGGCTTTAACATAGGAAGTGCTAAGTGAATACTTGTTGAGTGACATTGCCTGAGGGACATTCATCAAAGATGACAAGAGGAATAGGTATAAGTATTAGCCTGAGACAAGAAAGACCAAAACATTCATTGACGTTAGAGTGAGCCTGCCAGTCATCTCAGCTTTTCACATGAAACAAGAACTAAATAGTCCATCAGACAGAAACAAAAACTTAGTGGGAGGTTCAAGAGAGGGCATGGGCTCTGAAAAACAAAACAAAACAAAAAAACAAAAACAAAACAACAAAGCAAGGGAAGGAAGTCTTGCTGGAGCCAAGGGTAAGGAGCAGCAATGAGAGATATAAGCTTCCAGGAAAGATGGCGATGACTTCCTCGGGCTACATGATTACTAGACCACCTGCTTCTAGGTGATAACCTAGCCCAGATATTAGCCTAAAATATTAGGTAAAACACACACACAAAAACCTAGCTGTGTGACCTTGGGCAAGTTACTTAACCCCAATTGCCCTCCAAAAGGCAAAAATAAAATAAAATAAAATATTAGGTAAAAAGTCAATAAAAGTTAATAAGATGAGAAATTCTTAACAGCTACATAATGGAAACTCTTTATGTAAACCTACTAGAACAGAGTAATGAAAGAATCAAGAATGAAATAGTACTTCTATGGGTCTAGAGACATTAAGACATCCAGAGAGAGTAAAGGGGGTCATTATAAGTTTGGAATTATAATTTTATTGAGTAAAATCTTTGGGAATCATATAGGAAATAAGTCTTTTTACATAGGGGATCAATACTTCAAAAAAAAGTAGGAATCAAATTATAGAAGACTCATAAAGGCTTTGTAATTGTGAATCTACCTCAAACTGGGAGCCTGGAGACTTGATCTAGCCTCCAAACCAGACAGGACTGGGGTCTTGGTTACTGTGGGGAAATTCAATGCACAAGAGTAGGTAAGAAATAGTAAGACCTAACCATTGACATTTTCTTTAAAAATCAGGGTCATTTACTTCTGCAAGTATATAAAATTGCTTGAATTTTTGCAACTTTCCTGTTTGCTATTTTAAGACCCACTCTTATTTTGCTATTATTATTAGACCGACCCAATCCAAAACCCCAAATAAAAATCATAAATCCCAACATCTCAGCAAACTGAAAGGAAGAGCATGTGCTTATTTCAGAAACAGTAGGTTATTGGAAAAATTAAAACCCTAACTCTCTTTCCACAGGAGATCTAGGTGAAAGGAACTGAAAATGGTAGGAATAATGGCAGCGTTTACAAACAGAGGGAGAACAAACATTTAGTAACCATCTACTTTGTGTCAGGCATTGTGTTAAGTACTCCAGGTCTGAGATGAAGCAGAATCTCTAAGAAAGGTCTCTGGATTTTAAATGCCCAATGGGATTTAACCTCCTGTTTCTTTTTTGCTTTTTGGAGGGCAATTGGGGTTAAGTGACTTGCCCAAGGTCACACAACTAGTAAGTGTTACGTGTTTGAGGCCAGATTTGAACTCAGATCCTCCTGACTCCAGGGCTGGTGCTCTATTCACTGTACCACCTAGCCACCCCACCCCCTTCTTTAACTCCCACTCTAATCACAGCATCATAGAAACATAAATCACATCATCATAGAAACATAAATCACATCAAGGTAATTATTTTTGTATGTTGCCAATGAGGGAATCTATTTTGCATATTTGTTATAAAACAGTCCCTGTTCTAGAAAGGTTTACTGTGTACTTAGGGTTTAATGGATAAAGTACTGGACTCAGAGGTAATAAAAAATGGGCTCAAATCCTATATGGATACTGATTGTCTGGGTGAATCTGATCAAATGATCTAAGTAGTCTGAACCCCAATTTCTCACCTGTAAAATGAGAATAACAATACCATTTATTTCCTAGGGCTATGGGATGAATCAAATAAGATAGTTTACATAACAATATTTTGCAAATTTCAAGGTGCTACATTCATGTGAGTTGTCATCATCCTCATCCTCATCATCACCTGAGACAACTTACTTCACCTCCATGGACCTCAGTTTCCTGTTCTGAAATGAAGGGATTTGACTAGGTGACCATAAAGTTCATTTCCATTAAAACATTCTGCAAACTCCATGTTTTCATTTCTTTAACAACGGTCCTACAGGACCTTTAACTAACTTAACTTTAACTAACTTTAACCTCTAACTCAACATACCTCTGAATATGTAAGAAGATTTCTCTTACATAAAGAGAGGAATTTAGATAAAGCTTCAGGGTTATTCACAAAAGGCAAGGCATACTATATAAAATGCAGCAGGTACTCAGTAAATATTTATGATCGTTATGAAATAAGAAATGTTCTCCTTTCAAGGTTGTTATATACTTGAACATATAGCTAGTGGTGTCAATATATATGCTGTTTGGTCTATAAACAAACCACAGATGGAAATCGTAGATGCTGACATATTTTTTTCTGCTAAATCTGGGGTAGAGGGTGATGGATCTATTTCTGGCTAGTTCTCTCCTAGACTTTCTAATACCTCTGCATCTGGGTCTCTTTTTAGAACTCAAAAGGTTGTTCTCTTTCCTGGAACTTGTGCTTAATTTACCCATGACATTATTTCTCCCTTGTTATGTTAGATACTTAAGGGAAATTTAGTAAAATTTAAGGTTCTAAGTAAAATGACTAAGTCTGAGATTCCCTGAAAAATATGATATTGACAGTGAGTCAGAGGTTGCTCCTCATAGTTCTATGACCCAATTTAGTTCTACAATACAATAACTCTAGTCTGGATAGTTAGTACTTGATGAGTTCAGATGAGGGATAAATCATTGGGTATTCAAGGAAAAATTCATGAAGAAAATGAGAAGTGAATTCAATTTAACATATGAATCCTGGTAATTAAAAGGGGGGGCACTTGGGGAATTCTGACCAAAGAATTTTGTCTCCATAAAGTAAAGATACTTCTATCACTGTTAATTTCAGCAGCACAAAGGAGGAGAGTGACTATACCAGATCCATGTACTACGTACTTCAGCTTTTTATTAGACAGAGACCAGGGAGAGATCATTAAGAGTCACATGCATTTTATTTTTTAAAAATTATTCAACTAGGGTTCAATCTGTATTCTGACACTGCTAGTTCTCTACCTGGAAACGGACCTCATTTTCCATCATGAGCTCTCTTGAACTCTCACAGGTGATTATATTGATCAGAGCAGCTAAGTCTTTCACAACTGATTTTCTTTATAAAAATGCCATTGTTGTACAGATTGTTCTACTGATTTTACTCATCTCACTCTCCATGATCTCATAGAGATTTTCCTAAAACTGACCTCTTCATCTTTTATCACTACACAATAGTATTCCATCACATTCATGTACCATAACTTGTTCAGCCATTCCTCAATAGGCATCCCATCAGTTTCCAATTCTTTTCCATCACAAAAAGAACTGCTACAAATATTTTTATAGACATGGGTCATTTTCCTTTTTCTTTGCTCTTTGTTGTATAACACATTTCCTAAGAAGGGAAGCATGATATCCCTTATATTTTGGATGAGTTCACTATAACTGTTAAATTTTAATATTCATTTAAAAAAAATTAAACAGTCGCAAAAGATTTCCTCTTCAATGAGTATCTAAAACATACCAAGGGTAGCTAGATGGCATAGTGAATAGAGCTCTGGCCCTGAAGTTAGGAGGACCTGAGTTCAAATCTAGTCTCAGACACTTACTAGCTGTGTGACGTTGGGCAAGTCACTTAACCCTGATTGCCCTGCCTTCCACCCTCCAAAAAGATTTTAAAAAACCAAACCATACCAAAGCACTTGAACTTCCATGACATTCTACCCCTGACTTTCTTGGAGAGCAAAATGTTTTTATTATCCTGGTTAACTGCATAAAAGGTTTTTTATTTCAACTTTCATTTAAAAAATGGTCTTACTGTTTAAGTGGAAAAATGAGAACTTCAAAATTAACACCTTAATGAATGACTATTCAGTTAGAAGAAAAAAATTGCCAATGTAAAGAATAAATTTTATATGAACCTCCATCATAATTGTTAGTTAAATATTTATACTCCTTAGCTCACAAATAAAATAAACCTAGATCAGTCATTTGTAGTTTTATGTGCATTTTTCATGCAAAAAAAGTAATAATGTCATTGGCAGCACTGAATAAATTTCCAATTAAATTTCATTCACTAAATCTGGAACTAGTATTACATGTTATTTAGATCAAGAAAGCATCTTTGGGTGTTTCAGGGGACATTGTTCAGTGAGGTTAGAAATCTGCATCAACATTATTTCATAGTCTTCTTAACTGATTTATGGCAGCATGTTATACTGGCTGAATAGAAATAATATTTTAACTCTAAGTTTACCAATAACCCATTTCTCTCCATGATAAAAAATAATGAAACTACTTGTGGAATTCTATAGGGGCCACACAAAATGGTGTGACCTTCACCTTTACTGTACTTTTCCCATTTAAACTGCTCATCTTTTTCTATTGTTTATATAAAAGTCAGCTCACTACATATTATTCTGATACTTCAACACTGTATGGAGGAGATTTAGGATTCTTGAGAGAGAAGGCACACTTTTGTTTGTTTGTTGTTAGTCACTACAAAGTAAGAAGCACATTTAATAAGATGTGGAAGAACCATTATTTATATAGATGCAGGGGCTACTCATACCTTGCAAATCATGACTCCCTTAAATTTGAAGGACATGAATGTTTGTGAGGATAGAGACATATAAGGGGCATGTCAAAAGCAGAGTTCAACAAAAAGCAATTTCCCCAGTGCTCAGTTATTCCTAACTTAAGGGAGAAAGGTGTGCTAAGCATATGCTAAAGTAGGTATGCTAAAAGTATAACAAGTATAAATTTATGCTGAGGAAGGCAGTAGCCCAGGGGGAAAAATATTCAACTTGTAGTAAAAAAAATCTTGATTCTAATTCTTTGCTCGGTTGCTCACCTGTATGGCCTTGGGTGACTAATTTCACCTCTTTGGGCCTCAGTTTCTTCTTGGATTAGATGACCTCCAATGTTTGTTCAGGCTCAACATACTTGTTCATCTTTCCTTTCTAAGAGGGCCAAATATTCATTGTTTATACTTATTGGATTTAATTTCTGATTTCTCTATTCTGGTCTACTGATATATTTCTCCATTCTTCTATTCATCTTTCAGTGCTAATTTTTTCTAATTACTGATTGATGGTATGTTTTTATATCTGGCAGTGCTAATCCCTTTTCATTTTAAAAATTATATTCCTTCTGGATAATTTTCCCCATTTATTTTTATGTGTTTTGGTATGAAATTTATTCTATAAAATGATTTACTATTGGTATGGAATTCTCTTAGTTTTGTAAAGATTGTCTTTTGGTTCTAAAACTACATTTGCTTCTTCTAACAATTCTAGTAGTATCCTACCATTTCTAGTTCTTTATTGATTTCTGCCAAAGTAATTTTGAAATTGTTTTCTGGCAGGCCTATGACATGGCTTGATAAGTTACTGATCAAATTGTTTGATATGTTTTGCTATTATTTAAAGGTTATTTTCCTGCCATTAGACCATACCTGTTTATATATATGTAAATCCTAGTCAGACATTTTGAAGTAAAGAAGTGGACAATAAACAAACCCATGTGCCCCAAGTGAAAGCTGCACCTTCTGTGCTGTTAGAACCAGAGGAATTAACTCCCAAAGAGCTGTGCACCATAATCACATTTGTGCTGGATTCTTACCAGTTGTCATCAGCTAAGAGTTGGAAAAAATTACTTGGGCACAGTGGATAGATCACTAGAACTGTGGTCAGGTCGATTTGAGTTTAAATCCTGTCTCAGACACTTGCTCAATTTGTGGCCCCAAGCAAGTGACCTCACCTTTCTCAGTCTTTTCCATTTTTTGTGAAACAAGCATCAGAGTAGCAACTAACACACAGGGTTATTATGAGGAACAAGTTAGCTAATATACGTAAAGCAGTTTACAAGCCACAAAGAGCTCTAAAAATTGTTACCATTATTATCATCATTCTAAGAGTCAATGTTATATTATTATCTAATATTATTTTATTATTATCTATTATTATCTAATCATCTAGTCACTAGTCTGATTCTAGCTACAGTAAATGCATAGCAGAATGTGTAGAACATTCTGCAGCCTAATGTTAACTGAAGAATTCTCCATCTTCAGTTCCTGGGAGTTCTTATCCAATTAATTACCTATTGTCTTCATGTTTCTCCTTTAATGTTCTTCCCAGTCCTAGCTCCATGTATGAGACTTTTTTGGTCACAATCTGGGACTCGCATCGAGGAAATGTGCTCAAACTTTGTATTTCTTGAATAGTGGGGATATAGTATGGATAGTGCCTCCATTAGTCAATGCCTGTCTTTGGGGTATGGAAAATAGCCAGGGAATGAAACTGTGTGATTTCAGAATTTAAGGGCCAAGAGAGAGGTCAGAGGTAATAGGACCCAATATAGTTCCTAAATTTCTTTTGCAACATCACCAGTAAGCAGTCACTTAGTCTTCACTAGATAATTTTCATGGAGGAAGAAGGTTCTACCTTCTGAGGCAGCCTAATTCCATATGGGGAATTCTCTAATTATTGGGAAATTTTTTTCTAATGTAAGGGTGGGATTTGAACTAAATCAGTCAATCAATATTTATTAGGTGCTCACTATATGCCAGGCAATTTGCTAAACTCTAGGAATATTTTGAAAAAAGGTTGAAAAGACACAGTCTTTACTCTTCAAGAGCTCACAATCTAATAGGAGAGTCAACATGCAAATAGTTACAAACAAGTTATATACAGGATAAATCAGAAATAATGGGGGAAGGCACTAGAAACAAGAAAGACTGGACAAATTTTCTTGTAGAAGGAAGGATTTTAGCTGAAAATCAAAGGAATGCAAGGAAGCCAGGAGAAGGAGATGAGGAGATAGAATATTTAACATTTGGGGGAAAGCCAGTGGAAATGCCTAGAGACAAGAGATAGGCCATATTGTTCAAAGAACAATTCTGACGGGAAGATGTAGTCAAGCTCTGGGGACCCAGGTCATCAATCAAAGTGGGAATTGGGGAAAGGATCCTCAAATGTTATATTGGTTATATTGACACAAATCTTAAATATGTTTCTGTCACTTGTATCCAATATCCTGAATTCTATCCTATGGGACAAAAAAAAAGGTGGTATCCCTGTTTCATACAACAGTTGTCTAAGTACATGAAGCTAGCTGTTGTTTCCACCCCAAAGTCTTCTTTCCTCCAAGATACTAAACATCCTTAGCTCTCCCAACTAACTTTCATATGGTAAGGTTTCAGTTCCTTTACCCTTTTAGATGGCTCCTTCTGTACCATCTTCAGCTTGTCAATGCCCATTTAAAAACTCAATGTGCTGAACTGAAAACAATGTCCCAAATGTGGTCTACCTTGGCAGAGTACAGAGGAACAGCTGGTTCAAGCTGCTCAGAATGATTGTGGTGGCAACTGTTAATGAGAATTAGTTCCTTGGTGGACCAAAGTGTCACTCAAGAGACCCCTATTCTTCTCTTTCAAGGAATAAGACTCAGGGAAGAAAAGAACTCTTTCCTACTTCCAGGAACAATAGGTTTATTAAAAGAAATTATAATTACTACAATCACACTAATTTTTATCTAAGTGTAACCAAAAAGTTCTCAATTTTGACTGTAGGAAATGATTCCAGCAAACTTAATGAGCCCACTATTGATCATTTTAGTAAAATTAACAATTCAATGTAGCAGAAAAGCACACGTCTTTCTCTTAAATTCCCCTTGTGGTTTCGATCCTTTCCTGTCTAGGACAGCTATGCCATACTGCTGTTGGCAGATGTGAACAGAAGTACATGGTAAAATAGCTGTGTTTCCTGCCCTCCTCCTAGAGGCACAAGTGGTAGAGTGATTGATCAGTTTCTTCACAGTGGGGTGGAGCAACAGCATCTCACTCCCAATCTAGCTGAGCAGGGGAGGTCTGGGAGGTTGCTGAGTTCAGAACAATAGGTAATGGGTACACTCTGTTCACAGGCACAAAAGCAGCAAGACACCAGATCAATATGTTTTCTTAGATTCAGTTCTTAGAGTTGCTTTGTGGAACATCAAGGTTAAGTGGAATAGTTTGGAAACTTGTGACCTACTGCTTCTACTATATTCAAACCATCCTAGGACATGGCTTATTTGGTGTTCAGTTAGTGCTGAACGTCTTGTTCTTCTGAATGAAATTCAGTTTGCAAGTGTAGACATAGATGATCAAAGGAGGGATGCATCTATGTTACAAATCATGGCAGTTGAAATCTACTCTCTCTATATAAAGGCTGTATCTATACTATGTATGAAACCAATGCATTTTTATTTATTTATCTATATCTATACATATAGAGCTAGATAAATATATTAAATCTTCTTTACACAAAAATGTTTTCTGCCCTTTTTGTCAACAAATTGCAGTGTACCTTAATACTAAATGCCACATAAACCACCTGATTCAAACCTTTGGTCTGCATCCATTGAAGGGAAACCTAAAAGAGAGAATAACTAAGCAACATCATTCACACTTTTCCCACGCAAGACTCCCTCTTGCTCTAATGTTCATGGTTGGAGTCAAAGAAATTTTTGTTTCAAGAATTCCCTTTTGAATTAGAAAGGCAGTTATCTTTAATCCTTCGTGGAAATCACAAAGTTCCTTAAAGGATCAGTTCAAGGGCCACCTATATAAAGATCTTTCTTGATTGTTGTTAGGGCCTAATTACCAAGGCCTGGGCCCTGGATTTGGCGTGAGGGAGTGCAAGGGCATGGAAAACCCGAGATACTTTCTCCCCCCACCCCCCTTAGCCAGCCAGAGATACATATGTATATGAGAGAGAGAGAGAGAGAGAGAGAGAGAGAGAGAGAGAGAGAGAGAGAGAGAGAGAGAGAGAGAGAAAAGAAAAAAGAAAAAAAGACTCCCGGAAGAGGGGAATTCAGGGGATTGAGGTAGTAGAAGAGTTATGTAGCAACCATCGAATAAACCTGTTGAGCTTGATCCTGAGTCCTGGCGTTCTGTTGTGCATTTGCTACAGGGCCGGAGATGTCTGAAGACCTGGTTAAGGTAAGGTTGGCCTGTCAGGACTGCAGCCCGAGAGAACCCCAACAATCGTCCTTAGTTGGCAGTGGCCCTCTCTCCCTGTCAACACAGACTCAGGAAGGTTTTCAGATATCAATAATTAAGTATAAGAAAATATGGGGCTCACCACAAGATAATAAAGCAAGCCAGCTTTACTGAGGCTTTCTTTCATCTTCTAGCAGGTCAGTGAGGTTACTATAGTCCTTACACATAACAAATTATGTTTATTTATTTTCTAAACACCCTATGTGTACTTACTGTGAATGAGTTGAATCCCCATAGAAGAATGTAAGCTCCCTATCACTGTATGCTCCTAAATTTCAGGTCCTAAGCTACAACAACCACAGCCAGTGAAGAATTGGGTGACCAGCTAGTGGCTGGTTTAAATGACTCCTCCTTCCTCAAAGGTCTCTGAGTGAGAATAACTACTGCTTTCTTGTAAGATATAGTGTTCCTTCCCCACCCCTGCCCCTAGGCTTGCATTAATCAGTCACAGCTACCTACACTAAAATCTATTTTATTTTATTTTTTGGAGGGGGAGGGTATGAGGCAATTGGGGTTAAGTGACTTGACCAAGGTCTCACACCTAGTAAGTATTAAGTGTCTGAGACTGGATTTGAATTCAGGTCCTCCAAGTGCTCTATTTACTGCACCACCTAGCTGCCCCTTTTACATCTATTTTAAATAATTGTTGGGAAAGGGCCTAAAAAATGGGTTTCAGGGGGCGGCTAGGTGGCGCAGTGAGTAGAGTGTCAGCCCTGGAGTCAGAAGGACCTGCGTTTGGATCCGGCCTCAGACACTTAACGCGCGCACACACACACACACACACACACACACACACACACACACACACACACACACACACACACACACACACACACACACACACACACACACACCCCCCCCCAAAACAACCTAGCTGTGTGACCTTGGGCAAGTTACTTAACCCCAATTGCCCTCCAAAAAGCTAAAAAAAATGGGTTTCAGCTGAACTTTATAAAAGACAGATGTGTTATCTTTCTCCTATATTTATTACCAAATGTCAAGTAGAAACTCTATAATAGTCCTCCTCTGATGTTGCATTTTATCTTGGTGTGACTGTGGGTGTTTCACAGGTCATTTCAGAAAGGGTATAAAAAGTGCAAATACCTGTTTGGCAACAGACTGTGAATATGCTGCCTTAGGAACCAACTGGAATCAGTGAATCAGTACAGTAATTTGATATTGTATGTTATATAAATTCCTCTTCAAGAATAAAGAGATGCCCTAACTCTCTAGAAAGTTTTCAGCTGGTTTACAATGAATCATTATCAAAAAGTAATTATTTAAAAGGAATTGCTCACTGGGTAGAAAAAGGGGAGAAACAAAGGTGATATCAAAACTTAAAATGTCAATGAAAAAATTTAAAGATAAGAAAAGTCTAATTACACCAAATTCTGAACACTTAATTCCTTGCATGAATAGCAATATATTTTGTCTGTTAGCTTCCTCTGTCTTATTGTATTGTTAATGTATTTTTGCTTAATGGGAAGATTTTCCCATCCATTAATAGGCCCATGTGACCTGCTTGAGTCACATGGAAGCCTGAGTCACATGAGTCTGTGGTGGGAGGAGCTTACTGAACTGGTAGAACAGGAAGGGGTAGAGCAGGAAGAATGGAACAGAGCCCAGAGGAAGTTGGTCAGAGTAGTTACAGCTGAGGGATAAAAAGGTAGCAGGCAGTGAGTTGAGTATTCATTTGTGGGAAGGCCCTAGCAAGGGGAAGGCTTGGGGATGGTGGTGCCCCCTTCATGATTATTGTGTACAGATTTCCTTATTTCTCTGATGGATTTGGTTGTCTGGTGTTAGGATTCAGCTTTCTGGTGATTGAATAAATGTTTTGGTTCTGTCTTACATGTGAGGAGTCTGTTATATTTTGTGATTCAGAAATACACTGGCATATTCATAGCCTCTGTGAATATCACGTTGGTGCTATACCTATCAGCAATTTAATAAGTATATAGTGAGCACCAACTGAATGCAGAACAATAGTGCTAGATAGAGAAGATTCAGAATTTAGATAAGTAGCCTGTACAATAGCTATTACATAAGAGAATTTACCTAATACCAGACATATCCAAAATGTGCTCTTAAAACATTGCAACAAAATTTAATACAAGCAATGCATTCAAACTTCCTTGCTACAAGATTTATTTTTATTCAACGAAATTGATATTTGCTTTAAGTCCCCAAGATCAGATTCCAAGGAAAAGGCAGGAAGGGAGCCATATTTTTGTTTATTTTGCCTGGTTTCTAGCAGCTGAGGCTACTATAGGTCAGTGAGAAAAAGGAGGACCCATAATGTCTGAAATGTTGCTGGTAGCAGTGGGAGTCATTGCCAAAAGCCAATTTGGGGAATTATTTAATAATGACTTTTAGCACAGCCTTCCTCCTTGCCCCAATCAGTTACTAAACTAACCAGCCATGGCCTATTAAATGCACAGAGTGGTAGTAGGACACAAAGTAAGGGCCCTATGCTGCAGAACAGAATATAAGTCCCTCTAAGGGAGAATTGGACAATCTTTCTCATGAGCTTCCAAATTTACTCAATTGAGTCACCTCTGTATGAATATTTATTTAATTTATTAGGAAACTAGTTGGGGCAGTGGGTAGAATGCTGGGCCTGGAGTCAGGAAGACCTGAATTTAAATCCATCATCAGATACTAGCTGTGAGACCCTGGGCAAGTCACTGAACCTTTTTGTCTCAGTTTCCTTATCTGTAAAATGGGGATAATAATAGCACCTACTTTCCACCGTTGTTGTGAGGATCAAATGAGTTAATCATTTTAAAGAACTTTACACTGTGCCTGGTACATATTAAGTACTATATAAATGTTAGTTGTTATTATTATTATTTTCTAGCCTCAGACATGAGTTGTGGGACTCTAGGCATATCTTTTTTTTTTTCTCTTTGGAGGGCAATTAGGGTTAAGTGACTTGCCCAAGGTCATAAGGCTAGCTTTTGTGTTAAGTATCTGAGCCCAGATTTGAACTCAGGTCCTCCTGACTCCAGGGCTGGTGCTTTATTCACTGCACCACCTAGTCACCCCTCTAGGTAAATTTTTAAACTCTCTCTGCCTCAGTTTCCTCATGTATAAAATGGGAATCAAATGAGATAATATCTGTAAAGTATTGAGCAAGGTACTTGGCACATAGTAGGTACTTAATTATTACTCATTCCCTCCCTTTCAATGCTGTGTGCTCAGCACCGACAATTCAAAGTCTAGGATTACATTCACAGAAACTTTCATTAGAATCTCAAGGCTTGGCTGGGTAGAGCTAATATAATAAAAATGACAATTTTACCCAAACTAAATTATATATTTAGTGCCATTCCAATCAACTTACAGAAAAAACTACTTTATAGAGTTAGACAAAATAGTAACAAAATTTATTTGGAAAAACAAACAGTCTAGAATATCAAGGGAATTAATGAAAAGAAATGCTAGGGAAGGTGGACTAGCTATGCCAGATTTTAATCTGTATTATACAGCAGCAGTCATCAAAACTGCTTGGTACTGGCTGAGAAATAGAGTAGTGGATCAATGGAATAGATTGGGTGCACGCGATCCAGCAATTAATGAGTATAGTAATCTATTGTTTGATAAACCCAAAGACCCCAGTTTTTGGGATAAGAATGCACTATTTGACAAAAACTGCTGGGAAAACTGGAATACAGTATGGCAGAAACTGGGCATAGATCATTATCTAATACCATATACCAAAATCAAGTTTAAATGGGTGCATGATCTAGGTATAAAGGCTGATACTGTAAGCAATCTGGGAAAGCAAGGAATAGTTTACCTGTCAGATTTGTGGAGAGGGGAAGACTTTAGGACCAAACAAGAATTAGAGAGCATTATAAAATTCAAAATGGATAATTTTGATTACATTAAATTGAAAAGCTTCTGTACAAACAAAGCCAATGTAACCAAGATCAACAGGGAGGTGGGAAATTGGGAAATGATTTTTACAACCTATGTCTCTATTATGGAAGGCTCTCATGTGGAAAAGGGACTAAGGATACTATTCTGTTTTTTACCAGATGATAGACCCAGGAACAGTAGATAGAAGTTTTTTTTTTTTTTAAATATACAGAGAATTGAGTCAGATCTATAAGAATACAAGTCATTCCCCAATTGATAAATGGTCAAAGGATAGGAACAGGCAGTTTTCAAAGAAATTAAAGATATCTATAAGCATATGAAGAAACGCTCTAAATCACTATTGATTAGAGAAATGCAAATCAAAACAACTCTGAGGTACCACATCTCTCCAGTCAGGTTGGCTAGGATGACAAAACAGGAAAATGACAAATGCTGGAGAGGATGTGGGCAAATTGGAACACTACTGCTTTGCTGGTGGAGTTGTAAACTTATCCAGCCATTCTGGAGAGCTATCTGGAATTATGCCCAAAGGGCTATAAATAATTTCATACCCTTTGACCCAGCAATACCACTTCTAGGGTTATATCCCAAAGAGATCATAGAAGGGGGAGGAAGACCAATATGTACAAAAATAATTATAGCAGCTCTTTTCATGGTTGCAAAGAATTGGAAATTAAAGGGATGCCCATCAATTGGGGAATGGCTAAACAAGTTGTGGTATATGCATGTAATGGAATACTATTGTGCTATAAGAAACGAGGAGCAGACAGACTTCATATTTACCTGGAGAGGCTTATACAAACTGATGCTGAGCGAGAAGAGTAGAATCAGAAGAAATTTGTATACAATCACAGATACAACATATGTGTGATGACCAACTATGACAGACTGTACTCTTCTCAGCAATGCAGTGATATAAGTCAATCCCAAAAGACTCATGAAGGAGAGAGATGCGACATCCAGAGATATAACTAGAAAGAACTGAGCTTGAATTCTGATGGAAGAAAACTAATTGATCTTTTTCTTTTCATTGTTTGGTATTATTTCTTCTTTGTCATTTTTCATCCCATCTAGTACAATACGCCTTTGTATTTGGACTAATGTCTAATATGAATGTATTTGCAGATCCTGTACTGGACTATATGCCATTGTGGGTGGTGGGAAGAGGGAGGGAAGGGAAATTTGGAACTCAAGGAACTATGGAATTGAATCTTGTAAACTAAAAATAAACAAATAAATTTTTAAAAATCTCAATGCTTACCCAAAAGGAATCCCTACCATAACATAGCCAAAGATAGATCATCTTGTTCCTTCCTGAAGACATCCAATGAGGGGAAAAAACCCATCACCTCCACCATATATCTTGATAGCTCTAATGTTAGGGTGGTTTTCTTGACATCAGGTCTACTAAATTTGCCTCTTTTGAAACTTACACCTACTGTTCCTGGGTCTATCATCTGGTAAAAAACAGAATAATATCCTTAGTCTCTTTTCCACATGAGAGCCTTCCAAATATACAGAGACAACTATCATGTCCTACTGAATATTTTTCTCTCCAGGTTCTCTAACTTGGTCTTTCAAAATCCCCCAAGAATGGGTCAAATTATAACCAGAAGACAGATGGTACTTTCCTGTTATCCATCTAGGTGAGTATTTTTTGAATCTGGGAACATACATCATTTTTTTATAAATGTATTCATATTTGTGAAAAGCAGAACATACATTCTTTAAGTTGCCACATCATTGAATTAAACAACAAAGGATCAAAGTGGTATTTGGCTCCAGAGAAAATTACACGGGGCGCAGTGAACAGAGCGCCGGCACTGGAGTCAGAAGGACCTGAGTTCGGATCCGGCCTCAGACACTTAACACACACACAAACAAAAACCTAGCCGTGTGACCTTGGGCAAGTTACTTAACCCCAATTGCCATAAAAGGGGCGGCTAGGTGGCGCAGTGAGTAAGAGCACCGGCCTCGGAGTTGGAATGACCCGAGATCAGATCTGGCCTCAGAAAATGAGCACCCACACATAAATAATGACTAGCCGTGTAACCTTGAGCAAGTTACTTAACCCCAATTGCTTAAAAAAAAAAAGTAGATTACACAAAGAAGTGTAAACAGTCCCAGTGGTTTGTAATCTCCCCTATGAGTCAACAGTGAAATATGGATGCTACCAGAAAAAAAAGCATCATTAACAAGTATAATGATCAGAAAAGGAAAAGTGAGATACCTACTCTACTCTGTATTGGTCAGACTAAATCTGGGGCAGCTAGAAAATGTAATGGGTAGAGGGCTGGACCTGGAGTCAGGAAGACCTGAAATCCTACCTTAGACACTTACTACCTGTGTGACCCTGGGGAAGTCACTTAACTTCTGTTTCCCTCATTTTCCTCAACTATAAAATGTAGGATAATAATAGCACCTACCTCACAGAGTTGTTGTGAGGATCAAATAAGATAATATGTGTAAAACAACTGTTATGGGAATGGGAATCTGAAGATCTTCCCTGCCCTGAGGCCCTTTGATAGGCTTAAGTGACTCTGAGAACCTTACTTGATTTGAAAATTTACTCTGCCCCCTAACAGGCTGAATGTGGTCACATGGAACCTGTGGCAAGAGGCTTGTTTTTCAGGAATGCCCACACCTTGTTACTTTGTGACTGGGCAGTGGGTCAAGAGGGTTGTGACATTCTCTGACCCAGGAAAAGGCTATATATACCCTGATGTGAAGTTTTGTTTTGGGGTCTCACTTTGAGTAGAGTTGTGTGATTTAACCAGATGAGACTCTGGGCAGCCATTGAGCTCCCCTGGCTTTGAAAACCCAGATGTTGGTGTTTCCCTCTTTGGTAACTAACTAGGTATGGATATAATGGTCAGACAGTTCGAATCTTGTCTGCTGATCTGTTTCTCTGTATTTTTTTATCTGTTTGTAACCTCTGTTTGTATTCTCTGAAGTTCAGGGTGCTGACTTTCCCCCCTGAACTAGGTGAATGACATATGTTTGATTAAAGCAAGATTATTAACCCATTTTGAATTGCTTTCCTTTAGAAAATCAGATCTGGGAAGCTGCGCTAGCAGCCATACTGGGTATGCTAGGGTGCTTACTGCTGTAGCAACTAGTAGAGTTCCTGGCATGTAGTAGCCACTACATAAATATTTATTTGCTTCCCTCCTTCTTCTGGGGCAGTACATTAATGCTTGGATTCCACATTATAAGAAGAAAGTGGCAAAAGGGATTTTCATGGTAGGAAGCTGATTATAAAACCATATGTTATTAAGAAAATTTGAAGGGGTTTGAATATTTAGGTTAGAGAAGACTCAAAGGAATGTCCCTATTCATATACCTCAAGGGTTGTTACCCCAAAGAGGCAATATACTTGTGGCTTCAGAAGGAAGATCAAATTATATGCCAATGTCATTCAAACACCATGCTAATTACAGTCAATGTTATGTAATCAGGTCAAAAGTCAAACAATATGTTAATTAAAGTCAATGTTATGTAAACAAGCAAATTACATATTACATTGTTTATGTAACATTGGTATATAACTGGTGTTCTGTGATACTGGTGTGTTTGCATAAGGCTGATATGCAATTGATGTGTTGTTTGTATATTATATGTTGTTTTATGACATTGGTGTGTAATTGGTGTGACATTTGTGTATGACTGGTATGATGCTTTCATTGGCATGATACTGGTGTGTAACTGGCTATAGTCTTTGTTATTGCATTGACATGTAAGTGATGTGGTGCTTAAATTGGCATATTATTTGCATGTTGTTGATATGTTTAAATTGGAATTATATATAATTGGTGTGATGCTTAAAATTGGTGGTCAAATGACCTGTAATACTGTTGTGACATTGACATGACATTGATGTGTAATTTGATGTGTGACTGCCATGACATTGGTATGTAATAGATGTGGTGCTTAAATTGGCATGTACTTGGGCAATCACACATCAATGTTATGTAAGCAACAGCCAATTACATACCAAATGTCATGCCATTGTCACACCAATGGCACACCAACATCATGAAAAACCTCATGCCAATTATATGTACGCATTACAGCAGTGTTAGTTAATGCCACATCAATATCACAGAATGGCTCTTTAGCTCCTCTGCCATAGTTAAGCTTCACAATCTGTCATGTCTATGCCCTGCCTCTGTAGTGGCTATGCCTGGAGGATAATGTGAGGAAAGAAATTCCAATTTATTTTCATTTCAATGATATTAGAAGGTTTTCAAGCAATCCTGATGAAAATACCAAAACTATGTAGAAACTGAAACACAGCAGTCAAAAGAAACTGAAACTAAAATACCATGAGGGGCTAAACAAGGATGAACTGCCTACATTCTTATATGGAAAGATGATATATGTCTCTTTTTGGCCCTAGGACCCAGTCTAGGTTTTTGCTGCCTCCTGATCAATCAGCCAACAGATTTGTAGCAAAGATATGGGGGGATGAAAATAAGCTCAATAAAAATCATCAGTGGGATATGGAAGCCCCCAAAACTAACACGATGTCCCTTAATTGTCATTGAGGGGCATGCTCATTTACAATTAAAGGTCACCTCACCTTTCCAGCTGTAGTCAATCATGACATTCCCCAACAGACCAGGGCTTTTCTTTTGGCTTTTTCACTATTTAGAATCACATCTGCCCAAAGACGAGGAAGGAAGACTTTTGCCAAACAGCCGAATTTGTTCCTTGCTAAGAGGTTGGGCAAGTGATTTGGTGGGAATATAGCCCAGAAAAGCAAACTGAAACAAGATTTGATAATTATCTGTGGATTTGAATGATCCATGTTACCAATCTTCCTTGATGATTAGCTTGCATAATTAGAAGCTGACATGGACAAACATCTAAACTAAAATGATATTAGCAGCTATAAACAAGAAAAAAATTAAAACTGCTCAGATTTTTGAATAAGAGATGAAAATCAAGGCAAAAATAGAAAAAAACAAAACAAAAGGAAAAAATGATAAAATTCAACACTGAAGATGGTGTGTTATATAATTCGAGGGCTCAAACTCTGGTCTTTCATCTTTGGGTAAGTCACAAACTTTATGAGCTGATGTTTCCTCATTTACAAAATAAGGAGGTTAGACCACATGGCTTCTGAGGTTCCTTTGGGTTCCAAAACTATAACTAAAACAGGCACTTGATTTCCTTGTTAGTAGATCTATAGACTTGTGCGGTTTTGTTTTGTTTTGTTTTTTGTGAACAAACTGAAAGAATCAGAATCACAAATGTGGTTAATATCCTTTAACCAAATGTAATAGCAATGGGAATCTAAAGATCTTCCCTGCTTCTTGGCCCCTTGATAGGCTTAAGTGAATCATGGAGCCTGTGGTGGGAGGCTTTTATTTTTTTCAGGAAGACCCACACCTTGTTACTTTGTGATTGGGCAGTGGGTCAAGAGGGCTGTGACATTCTCTGACCTAGGAGAAGGCTATACATACCCTGATGTGAGGTTTTGCTTTGGGGCTCACTTTGGGAAAGGTTGTGTGATTTGGCCACATGAGACTCTGGGCAGCTGTTGAGCCCCCCTGGCTTTGAAAACCAAGATGTTGGTACTTCCCTCTCTGGTAACTAACTAGGTATGGATATAATAGTCAGACAGCTAGAAGCCCTGTCTGCTTAATTGTATTATTTTCTGTTGTAACTTGTGTTTGTATTCTTTCAAGTTCAGGGTGCTGACTTTTTCCCCTGAACTAGGTAGATGATATGTTTGATTGATTAAAGTAACATTGTTAACCCATTTTGAGTTGCTTTCCTTTAGAAAAGAAGATCTAAGAACCTGTGCTAGCAGCCATCCTGGGTATGCTAGGGTGCTGGCTGCTACACCAAGCCCCTCCAAAATACAGTGAAGGGATGGGGAGGCTTTACCAGTATAAAAATATTCATAGATGCCTAACTTAAAAAAATTGTTTTGGTAATTTATGTTTTAACCACTTCTCTGTCTAGAATAGTAAAAAGCTGGAAATAACCTGTAGGTCCCAAAACTGGACAAATAAGAGAATGGATGAATTGAGGAAGCATATTAACTATTAATTTAATGTTGTCAAAGTTCATATTATCATTTTCTTCCTTAAAATAAGCTTTAGGGGGTGGCTAGGTTGCGCAGTGTATAGAGCACCGGCCCTGGAGTCAGGAGGTCCTGAGTTTAGATCTGGCCTCAGACACTTGAAACAAAAACAACTAGCCAAGTGACCTTGGGAGAGATACTTAACTCCAACTGCCCTCCAAAGAGCAAAAAAAAGATTTAATTTGGTGCTCTTTGGTGATTTACTTCACACTGGATTTGATTATTTTTATTAGTATTTTTTGTGACTGTTACATTTATACTAATGAAAAAGATATAGGGTGAAGAAATACTAAGAATCTGCTTAATCAGGTGAACTTGTCATTGTTACTCCATGGATACTAGCTTAAGACCAGAAGTAGTAGAATTGAGATAATAATCATAGTAACCCATTTTCTAAGTTTACTGAAACAAGTAAAGGGGTTGGTCACCAGAGGCAGTTGAAGGTACTGCTTTAAAACTAAAAATTTGCTCTAAAATTGTTGCCTATTTAAAAAATGTGAAAATGGAATTATTTTTTCTCTTTTGATTACGTTGGGCTACCAATGAAAAGAATAAATGGAGAGAGAAATCTATCAAGCTCATTCGCTCCAGACAGGAGTAATGACAAAAGGATTCTGGTAAAGCAAATGAAGAAAGATACAGGAGGGGTTCTGCTCACTGGCAAGATAGGTGTAGAAAATGGCAATGCAATTAGGGTAGCTGATAACACATGATTTGTATGACTAGCCATGCATCACTTAAGACAGAAAACAAGAAGAGCTTTTGGCAGATATTTAGAGGAAAGATTCTCTCCAAATAATTTTGCATAAGCAGAAATTGTCTAACGCAGGCAAAACTTCAAAAGAATCCTATGGTGAGGTGTTAATGATCCTTGGGATACATTCTGGAAAGGGAGAAAATCAGTGCAACGGAAAAGAGGTACTCTGGATATGTTAAGAGCAGAAGGCAGAAGGTTGCTTAATATTCTCATGCAATCAAATTAATTCCCTTTAGGCTTCCTTTGCCTTCTATGAAGCAAGATCATTCCATCCCTTGGAAATTACCTTTATAATGTCTGGGCCAATGGACTACCTTATATCCAAATCCTAGAAATTCCAGGGTTTGGGGGTTTTTTGTTTGCTTTTAAACAAAAGCAAAATAGAGATGAGTGTTGTAAATAATTTATACCTTCCTACAGCCTGGTCCTCAAATTATTTACAACAAAATTAGGTAGTGTCCTTCAAAACATCCATAATCATAAAGACCATTAAATGAAAACAACTTCATTATTACCAAATTGCATTTGTAAAAAAGTGTATAGCTATTAAATGCATTATAGAGAGAAAAAATGCTTATGTCATAATGAGGAATGGGATAGTGAGATGAAGAAAGCCTGATAGATTCTGCCTTATTTAATAGGTTCCGAGTTGTACACATATAAGTACTAAACAGATTTCCATATAGCCTCTATAATGTTATTTTGCATTGGTACTAAGAAAAGACCTGATCCATTATCACACCTCAAAAATACCTGGGCCCAGCCCATTCTGAATGGGTACTACTCTCCTATGCTTTTCAATGGTCAATTAGCAAAATCACACCAATTCTAATGAAGTAGAGGTGGGCCATCATCAATCATCTTAAATTATATTTTGCCACTGGACTCCAGTGACTCTGGAGGAAAGAGTGAGGCTGATGACTTTGCACAGCCCTGCCTCACTTAAATCCAATTCACTTGCAAGTCAAGACATCACCTTCGTGATGTCACTGGTCCTCTTTGAAAACAAAGGACAAACAAAAGCAATAATAAGATAGAAGACAGGTGGAGTGCCATATTGGTACCTTCAAGATGTTTGGAGAAAACAAGGAAGCCTCTAGCACATTGAGTGGAATTCCTGTGGTGAACTCCTGGGCAGAAATGAATAAGAATTGTAGAGGATGAACAGATATGGATAGGATGCAGGGGATGCTAGATGGTGCTGTAAACAGAGCTCAGGCCCTGGAGTCAGGAGGACCTGCATTCAAATGCAGCATCAGAAACTTAACACAAAACTAGCCATGTGACCTTGGGCAAGTGACAACCCCAATTGCCCTGCCTTCCCCCCTCCTAAAAGGAAAAAAAAAGAGAGAGAAATAATGGCTAGAACACAATCTGTGTCATTGGAGGGATTTTCCGAATTGATGAGATCAGAGAGCCATCTGAGTGTTTGCATATGTGCACGTATATTCATATATAAGATCATATATGTGAATATGTACATATATATGTATATGTGTGTACATGTATACAAATGTTTCTCTAGACCCAGACACCTGGATCCCAGGTAAAGAACTCTCATAAAGAGGAAAAGTGAGGCAAGAGCAATTCTGGTGATGGATTACACCCAAATGGTTGTAAAGGAAGATGGGAACAATGATCAAAGATTAGGCTCAGATGAGAGGGATGGCTCCTTTTTAAGAGAGACTAACAGACAACTGAGAAGGCATTTTTCCTGGCAGAAAAATAAGGAAAACTCACTGGGCTCATCAGGAGTGAGAATGTCTGGGGATGGAAAATCATGACCTTGGTTTGATATCTTCCTAGGATTGTGCACTACAGCAGTGACATCAAAATATAATACAACACAACAAGTAAGGGTTCTTATGATGGACTGCAAACTGACTTAGTTTGAAAACACAATCTACGTTTTATTATGTTTTTACTTATTTTGTTAAATATTTCCGCATTACATTTTATCTTGATTAAAAATTTAATCTTACTTTTAATTAAATTAAAAATTACATTTTAAGGCTCCATTTGGGAGTGTTATGGATCACATATCTGACACCCGTGCACTCTAGTACTATGTACCAAAATTGAACTTTCATTGGCTGTTCCTGTAACTCAAACCTTCTCTGTTTCCCTTCCTAAAATCTCTCAGAAAGCTTTCCTCTGAAACATTGTCATTTCAGCCTTAAATCAATGGGCCTCGTGAATAGTTTCTGCCACCACAGGAGGATCCAATCTCCCACAAAAAGTTTTTCCTGATTCCCAGTTGGAAGTGATTTCTTCCTAGCCACAGAATGTCCATAGCTGTTTATTTATGGTACCCTCATGGTATCTTTTTACATATATCTTTCTCTTACACTGTACCAGACCCATGAGCTTGTTATGACCAGCAACATGACACTTTATCTTTAGATCCCTCACAGGCTTACACACAGAAGCTGCTTCATAAATGTTTTGCAAAATCAGAGAATGTTAGAATGTTAGTGTCAGAAGGAAAGTGGAGATGTCCCTAGTCCAATTTCCTTATCTGAGAAGAAGCATGCTATTGGGAACAGAAGACCAGATTTATAAAGTCCTGTGTTTGAATCTTCACTATGACATTTGATTTTCCTCATCTATAAAATGGAGCTAATCTCATATGTAGAATCTACCTCTTGGAATTGTTGTGAATATCAAATGAGATCATCTGTGTATAGCATTTTGTAATCGTCAGGGCACTATTCAGATATTTCGTTTGTGGGATGCAAGGGGCATGTAATGGAAATACACTCCTTCCATCAGTCTTTGTGACCATTTTTGTCTGTTGGTTAAGTTGGTGACCTTCTCTTCGAGCAATCAGTCAGAATTCTACACATTTCCTGGGATGACTCTCCCAACTTCCTTTATACTCAGGGAGCAGCAGAAGCAGTAACAGCCGCTAACATTTATATAGAACTTCAAGATTTAAAAAAAGCACTTTACATGTTATCTCATTTAATACTCATAACAACCCTGAGGTACTGACAGGTATTTTATTATTATTATTTTAAAGATGAAGAAACTAAGATTAAGTGACTTGTTCAGGATCACAAAGCTAGTAAGTGTCTAAGGTCAAATTTGCTCTTGGTCTTCCTGACTCCAAGTCCAACACTATCTACTACAACAGCTAGTTGATACAAGATCTCTATGGACTGATCCTCCAGACTTATCCTTAACAGACCTGTGTCTTTTATTTAGTTCCCTTTACTTACCTGTTGCTCTAACCAGTAACAAGTGCAAAGACATGAATAACTTTGGAGATATTAGGCTTAAGGAATATGCTTTTGATTAAAATTATGTAATATTGCCTTAGAGCCCTACCAAGGGGGCAGAACTGGGTAGCTTTATGGATGCTAGGCTTAAGTTTTCCTTTTTATTTTTTATTAAATTTTTTCAAATTAAATAGCATAACATGACTCTTTTAGTGTCCAAGAGTATCAGGGAAGCAGCTTCCTGCAGCAGGAGGGTAGAGAAATCTAGAAGGGGAGTGGCACAGGTGCTGTAGACCAGAGGTCTACAACACTCCGGCATATGGCCTGAACAAGATTAAAATGTAATTGGGAAATATATAATGAAATAAGGAAGAATACAATAAATCATAAGTGTGTTGTGTTTGTCCTTCATTCTCAATGAGGACCGTGGCATCAGGGAGAAGCTGATGTGGCTTGCAGTTGACTTGGATTTGAATGAAGGAGGGCAGTGCAAGGTCACCAGCCTCACTTTCTCCTCCAGAGCCATCTGGGTCCAGTGGTCAGATATTCATCAGGATGACTGGAGATGGCCTGGAATGCAACAGGAGTCCCTGGCCCTTTTAGGCCAAGGCCTTTTCAGGTTCTCACTTTGAGTGAGATAATACCCATTCAGTGAATAGGCCTCTTTAAGTAGTTAGTCAAGGTATGGCCCCTTGAATGATAAAAAAAATCAATCCTGGAGGGGAAGACCCTGAGGGTTCCTGACCAAAAGAGAAACAGTTACTATTTAGTATGTACATTCACTCTGTGCTAGGAGGGCAGGGACCCGTTGTCCAATCTAGGAGCTCTAGTGACTCATAGGTAATTTCTATTTTACAACTAAGTCATTATGTGATCCACAGGGACTCTTCTGTCTAGATAACTGGCCCCCATTTCTGTTTGAGTTTGATGCCACTGCTATAGACTGTTCCTTAAAGAGAGCAAGAATGTCAGTAACTGTTGTCCTGAGTTGTGAGTGGCATAGGGCACATAAGTTCTACTCATATGCTTGGTTGCTATGGTTTTTTGCAAGTTTGTGCCCATTCTTCCCAATGGGTACTGAGTGAACTGCTGGAAGACTGTGAAGTGGCTTTATGGGAGTAAAGCCTCACAAGTAAGAGGCAATGGTGTCATTAGGGTTGGTTCGTTAAATTAGAAGCACGCCGGTGGTAGGGGCGGCTAGGTGGCGCAGTGAGTAAGAGCGCCGGCCTCGGAGTTGGGATGGCCCGAGATCGGATCCGGCCTCAGAAAATGAGCACCCACGCATAAATAATGACTAACTGTGTAACCTTGAGCAAGTTACTTAACCCCAATTGCTTAAAAAAAAAAAAAGAAGCACTCTGGTGGGGGCATGGGAGTTAGAGTTGCTCATGGTAGATGTTTTGGTCCTTTTTCCTCCCAACTAGGGTTATCTCTAGGACCCTGAGATTGAGTTGTAACACTTTGGTCCCCCCTTCTAGAGAAACATATGACTTGCTAGATTATGTACAAATAGATGTGAGTGAACCAGTCCCAGTCCAGAAAGAGGGTCTGGAGAGCTTTACACATTTATGCCACATCACTCTCTCAGATTCCCTCTTCATATCCTATCTTCACATTTAGCATTCTTGTTTTGTAGCATGCTGGTGTGCCCTTCCAATCTTTTTTCTTTTGGTCCTGTTAAATAACTTTAACTTCAGCTTCTATAGTTTTCTGTTTCAACATTTTAAGAGAATTTACTGTATTGGAGAGCATCTTTTGCTTACATCTTTGTCTTTTGATTAGATATTGATTTTTCCCTTAAGATTTCTTGTGCATGGGGGTAACTAATTGGCACAGTGAATAGAGCATTGGCCCTGATGTTAGGAGGACCTGAGTTCAAATTTGGCCTCAGAACTTGACACTTAACTAGCTGCGTGACCTTGGACAAGTCACTTAACCCCAATTGCCTTACCTTCCCCCCTTCCAAAAAAAAAAAAAAAAGATTTCTTATGTTTGTTTTTTTCCCCTTTGATATTTTAAATTATTTCTTTGTTCTTCTGAACCATTCTTAAAGCTTTTAGAGCTGCTCCATTGTCATTTTAGGAGATCTTGGAGAATATTTAGAAATACCTCCCCTACCTCACAGGATTTTTACTTAACTCCCTTTATATTGAAGTATTTGTTCAATGATGGGATTGTTTTCCTTAAATGTTCTTTTATATTTTTCTCCTCCTTAGTCACCTTTCATCTGTCATTATGTCACTGCTTTTTTGTTTGTTTATTCAGTTGTTCTGGGTGTTAGAATCTCAGCTCTGAAACTAACTAGCTATATATATGATCTTTTTCCAGTTGCTCTCTCTGGGACTCAGTTCCTTCCTTTAAGAAGGTTGAACTATATGGTCCCTGTGGTCTCTTCTATCTCTAACAATCTACCATTTTATAACTGTACACTGCAAATACCCTTTATATCATACAGAGCTTCTCTAAATATGCCAGTTTAGTGGGGAAGAAAAGTTGAATATCCTCTCCAAGAATATAAGTCAATCGAAAGTTTTCTTCTTTGGTAGTACTATTAGAAAAATGAATCCTAGGAGAAACTACAGAACTTTTTTTACAGAAACTTTTCCAGAGGTATTTATCAAAGTTCATCTGTAGGTAATAATGTTATTTTCTCAGGTATATAGACCCATGTCACTCAAACAGTCTTTTATTTGCTTATGCTTACAAAATACTGCCAGGGGAATAATTTAAATGCAAATTAGATGGCATACAAAGATAATACTATTTTCAGTTGTGATATGAGGCTAATATGAGCAGTCAGTCAGTTTGCAAGATAAAAAAATATCCTTTAAATGAGGGAAATGATGCAGATATTTTAGTTGGCAGAAGTTTTCAGGAAACATTACCTGATTTTATTTTTCTCATCAATTAACAGACATCAATATAATATTATAAAACAAAGTGCATCCTACAAAGTCATCTTACAAGGAAGTGAAAAACCTCTAATGGCTATAGCAACAATCTACTGATGCCATCTATAGCAGAAAAGCAAACATTTACAACTAGACCCAAAGTAGCTATGAACTTTTCATGTGTGGGAGTTTCTCCTACCAGTCTCATATCTCAATCCTTAGTGTTGCTTAGTAAGTATATCCTCTTCTGTTTCTTGAGGTGAACAGAGATTAATGACTTACTCAGGGTCACGTGCTTAACAAGTGTCACAGAGGGGTTTGTATCCCATGTCTTTCTGACTACACTTTCTAAATTCTGAGGATCACTGACTGAAAACTAGAAGGGACCTGACAAGTGACTGAGTCTACCTCCCTCATTTTACAGAAGAAAAAAAAACTTAGGTGAAGACAGATTGAGTGAATTGACCAAGGTCCCGTTAGAGAGTTAATGGCAGAGTCAAGATTTCAACACTCAGGTCAGTCACCTGATGCCCTTGATGAGAAAGAACAGAGTAAGTTGAATAATTATCTGGGCAGAGTAAGAGCTTTTTCTTCTTCTCCAATGCCCCTTATAGACCCTTGCTCACTTATAGACCCTTGAGTTTTGAGCTCCTTGGATAGGTCTCCTACTACTGTTACTGTTTATATTTTTTTGTAATTCAATTAATTTTTCTTTATGAATTAATATGTTAAGATGTTTGGAGCATAAGTTTAATATCAGTATGTTTGTTATCTGTTATTTCTTTTAATACAATGTAATTTCCTTATTTATCTCTGTTATAAATTTTTACATAATTTTAACTTTTTTTGACTCAACTAAAATACACTAAATTTTGTTCCAGTCCATTATTTTATTTTGTATTATATCTTTGCTTCTTAGGTGTGTTGTCTTGTAAGCAACAGATTGTTGAGTTTTATTATCCTATCCCATCTGTCACTATTTTTTTGTTTCATTAGATTAAAAAAAAACCCTTCGAATTTAAAGGTATGTGACTTAATATTTTCCTCTGTCCCTAATATTGCTTACTCTCCTTAAATTAGGATTTAAAAATTATCTTCCTCTTTAAATATAGCAACTTTTCTCTTAACCTACTTTTGCTTAATTAACTTTAAGCTAACCCTATTCGTATAGTCTGTCTTTCCCTTATTCTCAACCCCTCCTCTTTGCCTCCCATTTGGGACCCTTTCCCCTAGAATTTTATTTAATGTATTAATTCTTTAACCTTCCTTTATTTTCTAATTCTTCCCTTCTTTTTTCATCTCAGTTAAGTGGTTAACTAACCCGTACTTTCAACTTCTGTTGTTGGCAATGATCATTTTTTCCCCAAATCTATTCACTTTTTTTTCTAAAAGGGATTCTAATTACAAATTCTCATCTCTTTCTTACTATTCTAAACTTTTATTCTTTGGTTCGTTGTCCTTATATTTATTTATTATTTCTTTGGTCCTTGTGTTCCCCATAGAATTAAAGTTTCAAAAGTACTCATTTCTCTCTTCTAAGCATTGTCTATATTTTTTGCCTTATAGAGATTGCTCCCTCTCCTCTTTCTGCTGTGCCTTCCTTAGAAATATTAAGTTTATAGGAGGTAGATATTATAGAAGTATTGCCCTAAGGTAGAAATTGTCCTGTGTCCTTTGCCATGAGGACATCTCTGGCCCCTGTGCTCCACATAATAATTTTCTTTCCTATTTGCCATGAAATCTTCCCTGTTGGCCCATGCCTTCCCACCATGCTTGATATCATTTACCTTGAGGAGCTCTGAGTCCTTTTCTTCTGAGGCATGATGCTGCTTAGGAAAGCTCCACATTTTCCTAGTATCTGCAGTCCCCCTAAGCTCTAAGTCCTCACAAGCTATATCCATTTGAAGGTTCCCATCTCCCACTAAAGAATGTTCTGCCTCTGCTAACTCATTCATTCTCTCATAGTTTCTATTTTTTTCTGAGAGACCATGGAGGTTTTTTCCCCTCAGTGCTTTACAGTGACTTTATTAGACTACATAATGAATTCCTCTCTATTTTCTTCCTCCTTTTCCCTCTCATATGTGTCCTTCTACTAAAGACTGATTCACCTATAGCATGAAGATTGCTGGGTTTAGTCCATATTGTTTAAGGATGATTTCTCCACCATCACTTGTTCCACTTAAGGTCTGCTTTCATCTCTATCTACTTGCTTACTTTCAGAAAGAAATCATTTAATGGTCCCTCTGTTGTAATTTCTTTGCTGTTGTTTAAACCCTTCTGGAGACTTTCTTTTTCTAAGTTATTTTTGTTTCCTTCCTTTTAATGATGTCTAGAGACATCTCAGTTTATTTCATTGCTTGTATTTTCCTTGGTAGCTATATTTCTTTACCCTTCTTGTGTTTCTGTTGTCTGGAATGTTTGCAAAGTAAATAATCTGCTCACATCTGTTTAAAATCTGCCTTTCTTCAAAACACCCCATTCTCCTCACTTTGTCCTCTGGAATTAAGCATAAGTCTAATCCTTTGCTTTCATGAAAGCCCTTGAAGAAAGTTATCAGATTCTTCAATATACTCTTCTGTAAATCAAATATCAATTAAATTCTCCACGTACTAATTGAGCACTTAAAGTTTTCTGGTCTGCAAGGTGTTGTGGATACAAATGCAAAACTTAAAGCAGTCTCTATCCTCAAGGGATTGAATATTATTTTTCACATGCTATAATCCCTCTTTTCCTGATCCTAGTCCTTCTCTGGTTAATCATTGTCTTTCTTCTATGTACACAGAACTGAACAGATTACAGCAGATGTGATGAGTTGAATACATTGTAACCATCACCTCCTCATTGAAATGAATTGTATAAAGTCACTTTATTATCTGTACAGGAAAGAATAGCAGTAGAAGAAAATAAGCCCTAACTTGTCCTGTGCTATGCTTATTATGACCTAGTTGCCAAACTGTACCAATTATAATTTTTTATCAAATCAAAGCTAGTAGAACTATGGTTTAAGATTCACCTCTGATAAACACACTAGCTTTTCAACATTGAAAAAGTCATTTAACCTCTAGGTGCTTCAAGTGATCTTTAATCTTTTAAATTAAAAAGAAAGTGGCAATCTACATTGGTAGCTAGGAAATCACCTATCAAATCTCCAAAGAAAACATAGTGCCAATGTCTACCTACCCTTTTCCCACTTGTCTAACATGTTGCTTGAAATTCTTCTATCTAATTAATATTCATTCTTTTGGATTACTCAATGTCCATTAAAACAAAATAAGGACTCCACTTGCTACGCTACCCAGTTAAGATATCTGTTAAGCACATTTCAATGAGAAGTGGGTTTCCAGATGAATCTGAGATCACACTAGGGATGATGAAAACCTGGGTATGGTACAAAATTATGTTGTGCTTGGTGGCTGAGAATGAGGATAAAATGCTATAAAGGAGAAAGGAGGTGCAGAAAAGGTAGTCTGAGAATACTGAAGGCGACTTTTGCCTATTTCACATTTTTTTATTAGAACTGGCTCTGATGATTGGTTGGTCTGATAATAGTGTCAAATCACAAACCATGTAGATTCAGATTCCCTTCCTGTATCTAAAATATTAGATGTGTACCAAATGATCTCCTGAAAAGTTTTCCTTCATTTTCTCACCATTTTAACCCCACCAGAAAAGAACAAGAAAAGGGAAACAGGTCACTTTTAAAAATAAGTTCTCCAGAAAAGAAATATTCAAAGCCCATTTCTGATCTTATTCCTCACTAATGTCTTTAAAAGATCCACAGGATGGAACAATATAAGAAATGTGATCTCAGTACATTTGGTCAAGGGTTAATGGAAGATCCAGGCAATGGGGTATAGCCTTTAATAGGCTGGGAGGCCTTCATCGGCACAGTTAGATGCTGGCAGATAAATCCTTTTTTCCTGGGTGAACTCAGGTAGTTTTTAAAAGAAGAATGAAAAGATTATTAACATTTATAATATCACACATTTAATTAATTATAGTGCTGGCTACTCTAATTACAGTATCCTTTAAAGATTCCAAGTTTGAATTATTGAAAGGGAATAATAATAATTGTAAATTGTTGCTTGAATTATCAAGAGATAGTTCTATTTGAGATGTTATCTTCACCAAGATACTCCACCTTGCTTCACCTTGAACACCTAGAGATATTGTTTTCACCTTCTGTTTCTCTTTTTCTCTATCCTCAGATTCAAAAGGCTTTCCTGATATGCAACTCCACCTCTCTTTCCTTGTTTATGTCACTATTACACCTCTAAGTGAGTGCTACACCAAAGGATTCTCCTGTTTGGTGGTCTCTAGGTTGCAAATGTTCCCATAACACACAGTATTTTCCATACTTTGGTACCATCCATAGGCCATCATTCTGATTTTCCCTCCTGAGCCTTCTATAAAATTATGCTTCTCACCAATGTAAGAAATCTACATAAAGGACCACTCCCACATATTCATGAATCATAGAATCACAGACTAAGGCCTGCAAAGGACCTCAGAGGTCATCTAATCCAAACAAACTAAATCAACTGACAAGTATTTCCTCTGCAATATGCATAACCGAAGTTTATACAACTTCTCTTTGATGACCTCAAATGAAGGGAAACAGAGTCCTTCTTAAGATATCTGTTTCTCCCCTAATTGTCATAAAAATTTGGTTAACCTCAAGCCTAAATAAATTTCTTTGCAACTTTCATTCACTGTTCAGAGTTCTGATCTCTGTGGCTAAACATAACATATCTAATTACTATTACATTTCACAGCCCTTCAAATATTTAAAGAAAACTACCATGTCTTCCCTAAGTCTTTGGTTGTACAGGATAGAGAACTCTTTGAACTTAATGTCTTTCACCTTCATGACTGGCCTTTCCTGAACACTCTTCTGTTTATTACTGTACTTCCCAAACTGGGAATCAACCAATGAAACATTTATTAAGTGCTTTTTTCATGTCAGGTGTTTTGCTAGGCACCAGGGATACAAATACAAGAAAGAAACAGTACTAGCCCTCAGGAAGTTTACATTCTATAGGGACAAACTACATGTACATATGTGAGTATGTAAGGACATAGATACATAAAATGTAAAGTAATTTGGAATGGGAATAACAAGAGAGAAGAGAGGGAGACATATACATACACACAGAACCTCTTTCAAGGTATTCACATCCTCAGAAACACAAAGTCTCATATCTTTACTGTGGTCTCTCCCTTGCATATATGTTTTTCCCTAATGCTTTTCTTCTTAAGTAATCCAGATTCACCTCCTAAAAGCACACCAAAATGCGGTGCAGGTCTCTAAGATGGGGCGTGGGGATAGTGAGAAATTCAATTCCTTTATGCTTTCATGAATTTCTACTGAATAAATTCCTCTTGTTTGTGAATGCTAAAGTAGTACACTTTGGTCAGTATTAAGTGTGGTTCACTGCATTCTTTCCATTTGGCTTATAGAAATGGAGCACATTTTATAATAAATGCCATTCATCCAGATTGCTTAACTCATCAATTGGCAAATGTTAACAGTACATTTTATGTCTCCTTGTAGAACTTATTCATGAGGTCCATTCATTTCACATTTTCTTCACAAACAACTTATTCCAAGTCAGAAGATTAAAAATAACTCAATAACTCTAAATTAAATGTAACATTTAAATAAGGAATGATTCTGAAATATATAATGGTAGCCACAAGCATCAACATAATAAAGTAGAAGGAATACTGATTCTGGAGTTAGACCTGGGTACAAATTCTACATTTTATGATTACTATCTGTATGGCCATGGACAAATCATTTAACCTCCCTGGTTAAGTGATTTGTTCATCTCTTCAATGATACTTACTGATAATTCCAGATCTAAATCTATGATCTTATGACCATTATAGGTAGCAGTGGTGGAAACATTAAGGGGAACTCTCCATGGTACTAACCATAGAGTTCCCTCTGAGTTAATTGAAGGCATTTCCAGTGCTGTACCACAGCAGTCATTTCATAATTTGTCACAGTGCATTTAATACCTTTTTTGGCCTTTCTTCCTTGGACCATGTGTCTATCTAGCCCATTTAGATAGGGAAAAAAGCATATGTTTGATACTTAAGATTTTGGCTGTCCCTATAATTTACAGTGTATTTTTATCAGCAGATTATTAAATAGAGCAATTTAAATATTTTAACATTTTATTTTTGTCTAGTTATATGTAAAAACAATTTTAAACATTCTTTTTTTTTATAAAAAATGAATTTCAAATTCTCTTCCTCCTTCTTCTCTCTTGTTTCTGAGACAACAAGCAATTTGATATAGGCTATACAGGCGTACATAGTCATGCTTATTAGTCATGTTTTGAAAGAAAAAAAAAACAGACAAAAAATCCAAACAAGAAAAATAAAGAAAGTTTTAAAAAATATGTTTAGATTTGCATGCAAACTCCATCAGTTCTTCCTCTGGATGTGGATAGCATTTTCCGTTATAAGACTTTCAAAATTGCTTTGGATCATTGTATTGCTGAGAATACCTAAGTCATTAATAGTTAATCATCATACAATATTACCATCACTATGTACAATGTTCTCTGGGTTCTGCTTACTTCACTTTGCCTCAATTCATTTAAGTCTTTCCAGGCTTTTTTGGAAAGCATCCTGCTCATTATTTCTTATAGTACAGCAATATACCATCACAATCATATGCCACAACTTGTTCAGTCATTACCCACTCTTCTCAATTTCCAATTCTTTGCCACCACCAAAAGAGCTGTCATGAATATTTCTGTATATAGAGTCCTCTTTCCTTTATTTTTATATCTCTTTGGGATATAGACCCATATGTGACATTGCTGGGTCAAAGGCTATGTATGATTTTATAGCCCTTTTGTTATACTTCCAAATTGCTCTCCAGAATGGTTGAACCAGTTTGCAACTCTACCAACAGTGCATTCTTCTCACATCCCCTCCAGCACTTGCCATTTTCCTTTTATGTCATATTATTCATTCTGATAGGTGTGGATTTGCACTTGCATTTTTCCAATTATTTATGATTTGGAACATTTTTTCCATAGCAGTATAGATAACTTTGGTTACTTCATCTGAAAACTGCTTGTTAATATCCTTTGACCACTTACCAATTGGGGAATGACTTATATTATTATAAACATGACTCAATTCTCTATATATTTAAAAAATCATTCCTTTTAAAAATACTTCACTAAATTTTTTTTTCATAGTTGTTACTACAAACTATGTATTTCCCTCCATCCTACTTCCCCCTGTTAATCCTATTCTCTCCTTTCACTCTGTGCATCCTCAAAATATTCTGCTTCTGGCTAATGCCTCCCCAAATCTACCCTTCCTTCCATCAATTCTGCCTCTCTTCTCTTATCCCCTACCCCTCCTACTTTCCTGAATGGTAATATAGATATACACCCAACTGAGTGTGTATGTTATTCCCTTTTTGAATCAATTCTGATGTGAGTAAGGTTCAAGTTCTTCCTCCAGATTCCTCATCATGGAGGGGAACTCTATTGTAAAAGCTCCTTTTGCTTTCCTTATGTGAAATAATTTTCCCCATTCTACTTCTTCCTTCCCCCTTCTCTCAGTGCATTCCTCTTTCTCTCCACTTAATATTATTTTTAAGACATCATCTCATCATATTCAACTCACTCCCATGTCCTCTAATAGTAAATTTAGAAGCTACTCTTTAAGTACCTGAAAGAATTTGTAATGGAAATTTAACAGGCCTTACATAATCAGACATCAAAACTTGCCTAAATATATCTGTTTACTATTAATTCATTCAAAAATAGCTGACATTCATATAGAATTTTTTGTCCATTTTCTCATCTGAGATTTACAATATCCCTGTGAAATAGTGAGTGCAGAGGTTAGTCCAATTGTATAAATGAGGAAGTTGAGCAGCTTGACAAAGGTAATAAAGCTAGTGGGAGGAGAATCAGAACTAACCAGAGGAGCTCAGACTCCAAATCCAGTCCTCTTTCCACTTTACTACAATTCATTCAATGGGTCTTTTTTAGAGTCCAGAAGATTTTAGAGAATTATGGCACCTTAAATTTGAGGTGGTCTGAGTGTGCTGGCACATGTCTATAATACCTTCTACTGGGGGAGACTAAAACTGGTGGACCACCACCACATATGGTGATTCCCTCAGGACTGGAGGCCAACCAGCCTGCCCCAGGAGAAACAAACTGACCCAGGTTGGGAAAACTGAGCCATTAAACCTTATGTGCTGCTCAACATTAGACTCAGGATGGTACACATTTAGCCTGGGTATGAGGGACCTAGTTGCAACAACAAACAAAGAAAACCCTCTAAAACTTGAAGGGTCATGATTATACATTACCCAAGAAATAAATGACTTTATAATTACTCATTCAATCTGTAATGGCATTGTAAGTATTAAAAATGGCAATAATACTGTGTTCATAAGCAAAACTTTTTAAATGTTTACATTTGGTCCAAATATTGCTAACTGCTTTGGAAATATGATATAATTAATCAACACATCTTTATGACAAATAATTAGGATGGAGCAAACCATTGAATTCATTTTGATCTCAAGAGTCTCAAGTTTTAAGGCAAACCTGAAGTTTAAGAAACACAGATAAACATTTTTTTTAGTGAAAAAAGGTTCATACTATTCCCAGCCATTGAGTTCAATTTATAAAAAGTAACAATGTTGAGATTAATCAGACACAAAGATATTCAATATATTTTTTAAAAAGTTGACTTCAATATTGCTTGGCAAACATATTTATAGTTTTCCTCAAATTAAAAGATGTTTTTAGAAAGCAATTTCAGTTGGTACACAAATTTTTCAAATGGATGTTAAAATTGTCTTTACATGTGAGTGGTAAAAAATAAATTATTTTTAGAAAGGCAATTACAGATAACTTGTAAAGGAACAAAGCTCTGTATCCCATTAATTTGAAAAAGTTAAAAACAACTTAAATTTCAGGGGATTCATGTTAAAATATTCAAATAGAAAGAAAGATTTTATTACAGAAAGAATTAGTGTGCTTAACAAAATTGAATTTTCAAAATATATCATTAATTATGAGAAATAATTCATAGAACAAGGATGAGATAAGTTGAATGCAAGAGAATGAGGTCTCAAATGTGGTTTATTAGATAATCAAATTGAAAAAAAACTGACCCTACAATTCACTGAAGGAGGATGGTACAAAAAAAATCAATCTTCTATTTTGACCAATTAATAAAAGAACAAAACAATGCCTTTGTTCATTACATCAAGTAGTAGGATTAAAACAACAAACACCTGAAGAATGTTTGCATGTCTTTGGTTGTTTAAATGAGAGTTTTGAAATGGTTAAACCAACAATTGAACTAGACTTGAAATTTGAAGTGTAGAGACCCACAGTCCACTTCAACTTGTCATTTTCCTTCATAATCCTACTTTGGGATAATGAATAATATTGAATTTTTGACACTTCCCCCATCAGTTAGTGTGTATATATGGAGCTATACACTGATCTCAGGAATACCATGACCCCACTTCTCTATCTGGAAGCCCAAATCTTAGATTACTGATGTTCCTTTTAGGCGTCTATTTGCCACCATCTCTGCCACTATGCCTTCTGGACTAAACCATAGGACTTCTCCAAAAGAAAAGACTACAAGGATGCCCTTTATCCTCCCATCTATTCTTTTACTACCCAGTGATAACATGAATTTTTAGATATTTCAATAAGAATGGTTTACTACCAGGAATTGTAGGAGTACATGGTATAATGGTGAGTGGGTAAGGGCATTAGAGAATATTTACAACAGATGTTAGTCATTGTGCAAGTTGTAAATTTCCTTGTGGTTTCATCCTGGTCTTCAGTGTCAATTACAGGAACCTATACTGCTTGTATTCCCTTCTGATTAGCTTCCTTTAACCTGATTAGTCCTTGTCTTAAATGAATAGAATGAACCAAACCGTATTTAGTACCTAGAATAGAGTGAATACTATACTAGCAAGGAGAAGGCACAACATTTAGGTAAAGCACAGGCCCTACTTTCAGAGTGGTTCTAATCTAGCTTTCATCATAAACTAGTCTGGCTACAGCTGCTAACTTCATTCTTTGGGAATCTACTTCTTCAGCTTCAATTATTGGGTACAGGAAGCTGAGTCTTAGTCAAATTCTTTCCAGCTAACTCCTCAACTCTGTGCTATAATGGAAAGAGTTTTGGCTGGCCTTTGAATCAGGAAGATCAAATCAAATTCTGCTTCGGACACTGACTAGCTATGCACACCTGGTCAAATTAATCAAGTCCCTCTAGCTTCACTTTCCTCATTTGTAAGGGGATAATATTATCTGCTTCACAGGATTATGAGGAACAGCCTTAACATGCTATATAAATGTCAACTATTCCACCCATATTCCACTAGCTCATTCATTCATAGGATATCTTATGCTGGTCTCTATTACCTGTCAAAGTGCTTTCCCATTCCTGAGAAAAAATTCTTCTTTATAGGGATTCTACAACTATCTCTCCCTAGATTTCAGATGACAGTGGGTACTGACAACACATGAGCTATCAAAGAGGGGGCTATACTTGTTAGAGAGAACTGCCAACATCATGTAAAATGTTTCATGTATGATTCAAACAAAAAATCTGTTGATGAAATCTTCAAATAATCCCATTTGAAAATAAGATTGTGCTAGTTGAATTAAGTTCAAGAACTTTAAAAAGTCATCTCATAGAAACACACATTGAGAGAAACCCAGAATCCACAATTGAAAAACAAGGTTGGTGACAAACTCATATTCACTCTGAAGTAGATAGTCAATTCACACAAATATTCCATATATATTTGTATATATGGAATATATATGTCTATATATATGTATATATGTATATATCTCATGAGCAGCACAGATTAATGAACTGGGCTTGTTATTGTGTAGGAGGAAGATGATAGACTAGATTACATTCTGGAAACTGTGTAGAGATTTGCATGTTCTCAAATTATTCACTGCTAAAAATTACCTTTTTAACACCAACATTCTCCTGCTAATGTGGATCATGGGACTATATTGTAAAATGCCAAGATATCAGAAGATTCAAAATTATACATAACTCTAGGGCAATAAAAAGAAATCTATTATTTATCATTAGCCTATAATGCAGTAGTTATGATAACTTTTATGAGAAAGGCAGAAAGACATTAATAAATGTGTGTGTAAGTGTGTGTGTGTGCGTGTGTGTGTATGTGTATGTGTGTGTGTAGAGCACTACAGAAAGTGGGTCATCAGCTTGAGTGCTATCCTGGTACCTGAAAACTCTAAAAGGACAAGATCAAGGCTTTCAGCATGTTGAGTAAATCCTCCTTGGAGCATTTATAGGAAATTAAACAGGGAAAATTACCCTGAGTTCTCTTGACTTTATGAGACTACTCAAGGACCAGACCACACAGGCTATCCATTACTCATTCTTACTGTCACTATATGGCCAGCCCATCTTCTTTTCTTATCAACTCTTAATTGAAGACCCCCTATATACCATATCTCCTTATTTGGACTGTGTTCCATAATGTTTACCAATGAAATTATGAGTTAGTGAAAGCATACATTCCAAACTCTATGTTCTTTTTTTGAGAGGGAAGGCAAAGCAATTGGGGTCAAGTGACTTGCCCAAGGTCACACAACTAGTAAGTGCGTCAAATGTCTGAGCTCAGATTTGAACTCATGATTCCTGGGTCAGTGGTCTATTCACTATGCCACCTAGCTGCCCCTAAACTCTATATTCTTACACAATAAGTATTTGAAATGTATTTCTACATTTTTTCTAAAGGTAAGATGTTGCTTCTTGAGAGCTCAGATGCTCAATTATAACCTGGCTTTTTTGTGTGTGTTACAGGCTTTTGACTTTGTTTTAGATATTCTTTCCTAATTTAATATTTGGATTTTGATTATAATCCATTATGCTGAAAGAAAAGCATAATTACTTTTTAAAATGTAGTTTAATGTGCTTTATCTTCTCAGGGGGCACTAGGAAAAATAAATTACACAATCTTTATCTTTCACTAGCATTTGGGGACAAGCTTTTAGGAAATGTTCTAAAATTCTAATATGTTTCCAGGGGATCCCTTGTAAGAGGCAGCTTCATCTCATTTGAATAATCCATCCTTTTACCTTTGGTATTTTATTTTATCCCCAAGAGTGACCATTTCTTCCTTTGAATTCTTTTCATTTCCTTTTAATAGGACATGGCAATGGTAATGCACAAAATGTACCATACTACGTGGGTAATAGGATACTCAAGATGAAGAAGTGTTTATAATATTCTCTACTCACATATGCATGTGTATATGGTGAATCAGAGATGGTATGTCATATGGGGAACAAGGGTGGATTTCGCTACCCCTTGGTACTCATTTAATTTCAGCTGACACAATACTGAAGTGTCATTAGAGACTAGTCAAATCCTCTTTCTCTTGTCAACATGCATCCAAGTCCTGACATGCATCCCAAATCCTGAACTACTTTAGTGCATATGGAATACTAGATAGATATGGAGAAAATACATTTAGGCCACCATAGTAGAGTTTATAAGGGGCCGTATAATGGTAATGTAATTTGAATTTGAAGATCTTTTTGTGTTGGCAAAGGTAGCAGGTACCTTTGATCAAGCCTTTGTTGGGGAAACAGAAGGTATGAACTCCTGTCTCCTGTTGCAGACATAACAGGAGGGGTTTGGCTGACACAGGAAGCTAATGTTGTGTGTATATAAGAAAAGCCCCAGAGAGGCACAGTCAGAATTTCTTGGGACCAGCATTTGGAGGCAGAACAGCTACAGAAGAGAATTGAGAGTTGAGAACTGAGTCAGATCTTGGAGTAAGCCCTGTGGAGGCTGAGTAGGAGCCCAGGAAGCCAGGAGCCTGCCCCACTTTACCCCCAGGCTGGATAAGGTGATTTTGATTTTTTGAATGAACTGCAGGAAAGTAAGGAAGCATGACTGGGATACTAATACTTTGTTTGTGGATTGGTTGAGCCTTGAATTCCCAGGAACAGAAATTGTGAAGGATTTGAGATGGACTGGACACTGTGAGCTCCAATACAGAGCAGGAACTGCCTGGAGAATTGGACAAGGACCTGGAAGCTGTCTGCCTCTGAATCCAGGTGACTGGTGGATTCAGGTAGGAGCTAGGACCATCCAAGGGAATCCAGGGATTCTGAGAGACCACCCGAGTCAAGCTGAAAGAAGACTTTACTTGGATTGTATACTGACTGAGGAATTTAAATTTACTAGTGACCTATGGGTGGAGGGTCTGTGTATTTTCTAATGATTTGTACTTTGTGATTAATGACACTTAGTAATTGATTGCTGAATAAGTCACTGATTGAGCTAACTTAGTGTACCCCATGAGTGGAAGACTTTGACTATTGTACTCTGAAATGACTGAATAGCTGAGTAAGGAGGCAAACCTCCTTAGGGATGATTGAATGTACTAAATGATTGTAATATGTTGAAAATTATTGTGACCACTTTGGTGAAAACTATGTGGTCATTTTAATCATAAGCTATTGTGAATACTATATTGGGATTTTCTGTGATAAGTTGTAATGTTGTGAATGCTACATTTTGATTTTCTGTAAATGTTTTGCTCCGATTGGTTACTGAATAAATAGAGTGTTCACTATACTATGTAATCAGAACCTTGAAAGCTGTTCACAGCAGCATTCCCCTGGAAAGCTGCTTGTGCTTGTACCGGCTAGAGTACTAAAAGTCATACCCAGAAGTTACCTTGGTCCAAAATTACTCCTCTGCTAAAGGCTTGATCCTAAGTAACAGTATGAACCAGGTATGAAGATCTAAGTCAAAAGGGGTTATATTTTCACCCTCAAGAAAACTGTGTGACAATTTCAAAGAGAACAGAAAAACACCCCGGGTAAATACCAATAGCCCAAAACTATAATAACCAGTAATAACCAGTGCTAAAAATTACTAATGTTCCACTTGGGCTGATTCATAGTAAAGTAATTCTTTGAGAATGCTGACAATTTAAAATCCTATGAAACGGGTGAGAATATGAAAAGAACATGATATCTAGAGTCAGATGATCTGTAAGTAGTTAAATTGGGTTTAAATCTTTACTCTGCTACTTATTTTATTATCTATATTACCTGAAGCAAGTCATGTTACCTTTCTGTGCCTCGGTTTCCTTATCTGTAAGATGAAGACACTGTCATCCAATTGGTAAAAATGACAGAAGATGGGATAGAGGTAGTATCAGAGATATAGGTCCACGATACACTTTTAATGAAGCTGTGAATTTGACCAAACATGCTAGAAAACAATTGGTACTATGTAAAGAAACTCATTAAGTCGTTCAGAGCTTTTGATAGATCCCACTAGCATGACTACTACAAAGAGATTAAAGAAAAAGGCTCCATAGACAACTACAACCAAAATTCATAGTAGTTCTTTTCTTTTTGTGGTAGCAAACAAACAAAAAAGCCCTTCATTTGGAGAATAGCTGGACAAGTAGTATATGAATGTAATGCAATATTACAATGAAGGAAGAAACGACAAATATGAGGCATTTGGAGAAACATGGAAAAGACTTGTATGAACTGATAAAAAACAATGAAGCAAAAAGAAATAGAACTATGAACATAAGGAAACCATTGATTAGTTTTGTTTATTTTTATTTGCTATAAAGGAGAGCTTACTTGATGGTGGTGGCAGCATATTGGGCAAGGACCGTGATATAAAAACAAAATATGTCACTAAAACTTTTTCATAATGAAAGAGTAGGGACATACACCCCCAAAGAAGTCAAAGAGAAAAACAAACATCCAATACAAAACACTGTTTTATAAGAAGCGCTCTTTATGGTAGGGAATATTTTTTAAATGAAAACAAAGTTGGTGCCTATGGATTGAGGAATGGGCTTAAAAATAAAAATAAGCTATGGCAGATGAATATAACAGAATATTACAGTGCAATAAGAAATAACAAACAGAAAGCTTCAGAACACAATGGGAAGATTTGTATGAACTAAAAGAATCAAAAGGAAAAGGTATGCAATTTACAAAATATAATTTTCAAAATCATGGATAGGCAGTTAGACTCTGGGTAAAGAAGAGAGGGATTAAAATCTGGGGCCAATTTTTATTAATTATCTGATGTAGTCAACTGTTACTTGTTTTACTTTTGTTTCAAGGGCCGATTGAAATGTGAGGAGGTGGGGAAGTTTAAAAAATTTTTAAAAAGTTTAAAAAAGTAAAGAAAAAAGACATCAATTAAATGTATATCTAAAATTAGGGGGGTTACTGTAGGTGATCAATCTTTGAGGATTATTCCAACTCCATATCTTTAGAATTCTAGAGCTCTGTGGGCTTGCCTTCACCTCAGGTATATGCCATGATTTTTTTATTTTTTTTTTCCTCTCTCTTTGTGTTTGCTTATCCTCATTTCCTGAAGGTTCTAGTTTAAGTCATGCAGGGAAGAAAATATCCATCAATGGAACCAATATGCAAATAAGGTCTTTTAGCGGAGAGAGAGTTTTCAGAGGAACAATTCTCTCCTAACGTACCTAGGAGTTAGCATGGTATTAAGAGTAGTGATTGTCAGGGGCGGCCAGGTGGCGCAGTGAGTAAGAGTGCTGGCCTCGGAGTTGGGATGACCTGAGATCGAATCCGGCCTCAGAAAATGAGCACCCACGCATAAATAATGACTAGCTGTGTAACCTTGAGCAAGTTACTTAACCCCAACTGCTTTAAAAAAAATAAAAAGAAAGAGCAGTGATTGTTAAGTCCTGTTAGTTCCTAAGTCCTTTTTTCTCCTGGTTCTTTATTTATCCTGATCATCTTAACTTTCTTCTCCTCTCCCATTTTCCCCCTTAGTCTTCTTGTTCTTTCCCTTTTCTCTATGTCTTTATCCAACACTTATCTTTTGCTTCTCCAATACTTATCTTCTTTGGTTATTTCTCTCCCCTGTTCTCCTCTTCCCTCCTCTCATGGAAATACACCCACACATCCACACACGTACAGAGAATAATATTGGAAAGGCAATCAGTGTCACCACTAAATTAAAAGTAAATGGAGATTTTCTAAGTTATTTAGGTTGTATATGGAAATATCTATCATGGCAAATTACATTTCTTCTTTCAACCTTCTTTAAACAAGTTAATAACATTCTCAACTAGTAATAACTCATATTTCAATGAAGTTTTTTTTCTTTAAGCCATCAGAGATCTGGCTATAAAAATTGAAACCTATTCTTCTGTGAGAGAAAGATGAAATCTAGCTTCTCACAGAGTACCAAGTTTATGATTTTATTTTGTGTTCATTTAGAAATTTCCCAAATGCTCACTAAATGCACTAAATTAGAATGTAAACAACTTTACAGTTAGAAACGCAAATCTATGATGTAAGAATATAAATTTAAACATGTTTACATATCCCCACTTTGAAATAAACCTGAGGTAATATTATTAAAGCAGCCACAAATAAAAGTTGTTTTGACCTCTGTCTGACAAATATTTTCCCTTGGCATTTTACAAGGAAACCATTAGTTTCCATCCATAATGCGCTTTTTTATAGGCCAAAGATTCCATTCAGAAATCAATCACTATTTGGAGTGATGTTGTGACTCTACAGAGGGTATGGAACAAATCTAGAGAACTACTTCAAGATACTCTATTCAAGGTGAAAGAGAAAAAGGAAATAAAAGCACAAAGGGAAAAAATAAGTCCCCAAAGGCAGGTCAGGTTTAGATGGGGAAGATCTCTTTTCTCCCCATGTTGGTTATTGTTTTGTTTTGAGGTTTTTGTGGGTAAAGCTAACAAAAGGTTCAGAAAGAAATGGTTTGTTGAAGACATATGTGGCCACTCATTAGAGATTAGTAAAAAAAAACAAGTTATTCTAAGTGAACCAAAATGTTCTCATATCCTGATTGAGAGCAAGAAGGGATATGAAGGAGTTGGAGGATAACTGAAAAGTAGGATAATGCCAGGGGAATGCCCATACTGACTCCTGAGCTGACTGTTATATTTCTAGTGTGATCATTTATACCTCTGAAATTGGCAAGTACTATGAATCAGGACTTGTTAATAATGTGTGTCATGGGTACATTTTTTTTCCTTCAGCAAGTTGGTTGTTAAACAATTGTCAGCACACACTTGCATATATCCTAGATGCATTCACCCTTCTATCTTCAACTTTCCCTCCTGCTGAGCCACACTGGGATTATTTGCCCACGTCTACTCTATTCATTGACGTTTAATTCTGTAATAACTTTCTGACTAGGAGGTAATGATCTTTCATTTTTTATATAATGTGATTAGTTGACCAATCATGACATTGGCTAGTTTCAGCAAAATCAAGCCTACCATTCCCTATGATTATTAATACACTGATTCTTCCCTTGAAATATATTTCACATATTTGAATATTGTAATTATATTTTAAAATATACATGCCTATTGGTTTCTGGTTTGAACCAGATAAGGTGTCATGGTGTAGAAGATTTCAAAAACATTGCGTCCAAGCCCTCTTGGCCCTTGGTGAGTACTTGTTTGTTTTTACTCCACACAATTAGCTACACAATTATCCCAGCTCATCTTCCACCTGTGGATTTTAATTAAACAGTGGCCAACCATAAAGAGATATGTTTAATACACAGTCTTCTTTTATGGTGAGCAAGATCTATCATAATGCATGCCTGGAGACAGAGTCCTAAAGTCAAGCCTAGTTCCCAATGTTCCTTCCTTCCCAATTAATTAAATCTCTAATACTTAAAATAGCTTATTTGTCTTCTTATTTATCCCAGAATGTACAGCTTATCATTTGTGCAGAATATTAATATCATTTCTGCTGAGTACTTTTGGGTAGAATCAGAGAGTATGTAATATAACATCCATATTGAGATAGGGGTTAAATTAGGTTGTTGAAGTAAGTTAAATTAGGGTGACACAGAGCTGATAGTGGGCCATCTCACTGGAATCAAGTGAGAAGGGGAGAAATATAAATAGCCAGTGTCTATTTAACCCCCTAGTTCTGGTACAGGCTTATTGCCACTGCTGTTACTGTTGTTCATTTTCCTTTTCTTTCACATGATCAGGGATTTGGTTCAGGCTTATCAGTCATGATATGATTAGGGACAGAATTAGTGACAAAATTAGCAATGGTACTGGTGGAAATGATAGTTTATAGTAGGTAGGTACTGAGGAGAAACAAAAGTTGGCCCCAGCTTTCCTCTACTAGTCAATCTACAAGTTCTTGGATTCACAGTGAAAATTCTGCCATTTACCCTGGGGGAAATGGTAACTGTTGATCCAAGGAAACAGGAAGTTGGCTCAAAATCTCTTTGTATAGGCTACAAAAAATACGCTGTTCTAAACCAGCAGTCTCCACAACAGGGCAGCAAGCTACTATACAGAATCACTTGCTCTTGTCCATTGAGGCAATCTGTACAATATCACCATTTTATTTAAAAAGTGTTTATTTTATTCTGAACTTAAGAAATAAAACAAGATTTCCATGACATAGCAGAATAAAGATGACTGTACATGAAACTGCAAATCTATTCTGCTATTCCTTTAAAATATATAATAAAGTGATCATGTTAGTTTCTTTTTTTATCCTTTTTTTCCTTCCCCCACTCCCCACCCCAGAGATGGCTAAAGAGGGGAGTTTATTCAGTTTACATATTACTAACATTGTACCATAGGTTCATGTCTAAGAAAAGTAAACTTCCTGTTCCCTGCAAAAAGTTTTAGTTGAACTAATACTGTCCAATACCATCCCCATATCTCCAAGTGTCCAGAGACCACACAGATGATAAAATAAGCAACTTCAGCAAAAAAAAAAAAAATGAGTTACTGGCCATATTTACAGAAACCTCAACAAGGTCACATTAAGAAACTCTGTTTCCAGAAGAATGCCCAACAATGCATTCTGCAGCAATGTCCGTATTATCTGGCTATATTTCAGCCTCTGGAGTCATACTTTTCCTCCTTCACTTAGGCTTCTACAGATGTTACAAACCAACTGAACATTTAATAGATTTGTGCTTTTTTCCAAGGGTGATAGTGAAAAGAGCTCAAATGGGGAGCGAGGGCAATGAATAAAAGGCGACAAAAACACGGGGAAATGGGAATTTTTTAAATCCCCCATAAAGTTGAAAGTACATGATGCTGGATAACTGAGAAATGACCATTGGCACAGTCCTGTTAGATCTACTAGTCAAGTCTTTCCACTTCACTTTCACAGCTTGGTTTAGAACCAAAACAGTGTTCAAGTAAGCAGTACCTCAAAGTGCTAGAGGCCACATTACTATACCCATGAATGTAATTACATCTTTTCCTTTGACTCTAATTACAGCATAATTAATCTCTCCTTGATTTCAAATTCATTTTGCCTCAATGAACAGTGCCTACTATTTCGAGCTCCTTATTCCCACATGGTAATTTCTCTATTAGTTCTAACTTGCTTGGGGTTTTTCTGTTGAATTACATTTGCCTAGCATATTTTATTTTCAATAATAGTAGGCTATTCCCAGTTACTTGTCAACATTTATCAATATGTTTTCAACTTTCTCAGGAATATTACCAAAATTGGTCCTTCTCAAAGCATTGGCATGCTATGCATAAAACGTTTTTCTTTCTCTTTATAGCAGATATTCTACTTAGGGAACACAGCTTTTACAAACACACAAGCCATTAAAATAATTTTTCAAAATAGAACTGGGAGCTACTTCCCACTGGCACTTACCTGGTGGTGGACTCTGCAGATGTAATGGCAATCAGGGGAAGAATCTTTAGTGGAAGACTGGTGGGCCTCTGTAGGTTCTCTGACTCACTTTTCAAGTCGGCTTGCTCCAGCTGTCTGAAGGCCAGTGGAGGAAGCTGGACATTACGGCAGGAGAGTCTCCGCACTAGGTAAGGCTCCATTCCTCGCAATGGATCTTCCCCCTCACTTTTTGAGTGCAGTGTTTCCTCAGATGCCTATAGGAGTTCAGAGGAGTAGACTTGGTCAACAATTGTTTCCAAATTTCCTTATGCATTGCTATCATAGTAATTTGAGAAGGAAAAAAACGAGGTTGGTTTTCCTTAACATGTAAGCATCTAAATCTAAAGAGGAAGTGAAAATAGATTTAGGTTAGGAAATTTAGATTTAAATGCAGAATGGTAGATATACTTGTTGAGATTTGAAGGTGGATTGGTTATAATACCACTGGACACCTACAGGGATCTTGGAATTTATGTGCTTTGCAACTGTGCTTATAGTCTATAAACTATGGGCAGAACAAGATGCATTTTCTATCTCTTATTTAACATTTAGCAACAACTGAGCCCCAGTGCTCTAGTGAAGAAGGAAGACATACATAACCATGTACACTAAGGAGAAGAAGAGGGAGCAGGGGAGAAAGTGTGAGTTTTGTTTGTACACACTTCAGTTCCTGGGAACACACACACACACACACACACACACACACACGACGCTTTGATAGTGATTTTTTTTCCAAACTGCTAATTTAGTCATTTGTGCTTCATGGGCTTCTAAACGCTGAAAAGATTTGTTTACATTTGGCCAAAACCAATTCTGGAGGTCAAGATGAAGTGGGTTGGCATCTGAGCACAATGCCAAGAATCACCAGATTGATATTGGTTTAGATGGCAAGAGTTCAAGAATGGCAGAATCAGCCTTCTGGATAAAAATGGACAGAACAGGTCATTTTCTAAGTAGTGAGATGTGAAGACAAAAGACAAAGAAATCCTCATATATACCATGTTGATTATATCTGAAATTCATTATCTTAGAAACGTATCTATTTGGCTTTCAGCTTTGTCCTCCAAAATATCTTAAATACCCCAAAGCTGTTTTTTGTTAAGGTCTATTAATCATTTATATTGTAGTCTAAATTAATTTCTTGAAGACTTTCCTAGGAGGGATAGATGACTGGGAGTAAAGGCAGAGAGGGGATACTATAAAAATGAGGGAAAGTGTCTAAAATTTAAATGAGATACGATGGGTAGTGTGCTAAAAGCTAGACTTGGCATCAGGAGACTTTGTTTGAATCTTCTCTCTCACAGTTATTAACTATATCATCATATCATTTTATTTCTCTGAGCTACAGTTTACTTCTCTGTAAGATGGAGATAATCTGAGAACTAAATGGTACAGTAAGAAAAAGCACTGGTTCTAGAGTCTAAGGCCCCAGGTTCAAATCCTACCTTTTATGCTTACTACCTTTGTTAGTTGCCTAATCTCCATGGATGTCAATTTCCTCATGTATAAAATGGGGAGCATTGACTAGATGGCCTTGGAAGACCCTTCTGGAGTTAGATGAATGATGTCACAGGGATAAAACTCTTAAAGTGATTTGGGCATTAATTGCAATTATCCTCAAAGAGCCTATCATAGAACAGACCTTATAGGAAAGAATTTCTTTGCATTCGTGATTCTGCCTGTGCCCTAATCAACGTGTCCTTTACAACGTGTCCTTTTTTAAAAGTGTCACCTAGAATAATTATTGAGTAGGACTGCTGAGAACAACTCTTACCTATTTCAGACTTTGCTAAGGCTCTTCAGGACTTTGCCTGCTTGGGGTTATCTCTTTCCTCAGGGCACTCTCTTGAAACCTCCTTGGGCGGGGTGGGGGGGGTGGAGGGGGCAGTGCAGTTCACAAAGAAAGGGCAGGGTACTTAATGTTAGAGGTATTGGGTTTAAATTCCTGCTCTATCATTTAGTTCCTTCTTTCCTTCCAACTTTAGCCATGATTTCTTCATCTATTTAAAAATAAGCATGGGATTGTACTAGATGATTCAATACCCAAGACCCTTTCCATCTTTACATTCAATTATCCTATGAAACACATTTTAATGGTGCAATAGTGAAATGTGATAAGGTTCACTAAGATTCTTAATGAATTTTTGTTGTCATTTCAGTCTTGTCTGATTCATCATGATCCCATTTGGGGTTTTCTTGGCAGAGATACTGGAGTGTTTTGCCATTTCCTTCTCTAGCTCATTTTACAGATGAGGAAACTGAGGCAAAGAGGGTTAAGTGACTTGCCCAGAGTCACACAGATACTAAGTGTCTGAGGCCAGATTTGAACTCAGGAAGATAAGTCTTGCTGATTCCACGTGTGGCACTCTATCCACTGAGTCACCTAGCTGCCCCTTAATGAATAATAAACTTACTACTAATAAAGTATTTTCTTTCCATCTGCTAAAGAAAAACAGAATTCAGGAGATATTCTGTGAAGTGATGGGTATGGATTAACAGGAGAAAGCACATACCCAAAGGTAACACTCTTGTCTTCTGGTTAAGAAAAGGGGTTCTGTTGTGTTTTCAAAGGGAAACCTGTAACTCTGGCCCACACTTTAGAACATTAACCCACTTCTGAATGTATCCAACTTGTATTTCACACAGCTTACTCTGAACATTTCAGGAAAAGAGTTAATGACTTGGGCCTATAGACACAGTTTTTCTAAATGAACCAGAAGAAAAGGCCCTTTGTTGGAAAATAAAGAATCAGTATAAAAAAGCACCCAAAACAATAAAACAAATTGGCAATGACATCTTAATATCTTTTTCCAAGTGCTTGCGGACCACAAGCATAGATATTATAAAACTCTAGTGAAGGCACTTTATATAACACAAATACCAGGAGGAAAGACTAAACAACTCTTATTTCCTATTGACAGGACAGCCTCCAAAGTCATCTATTCAACCTCTTGTATGAGAACTAATTCTATTAAAATCTATAAACACATGAGTCAGCTTAAACAAAAAATCCCTACCAATTTAATTTCCTATATTGTAAAAAATAAGAAAATAAATGTTCATACCCTAACATTTTCTATCTGAAGGAAGAGGATCATTGAACCACAGAATCTTGGAGTTGGAAGAGACCTAAGAGGCAATCAATGAAGTAGTTAATAAACATTTCTTAAGCCTCTCCTTTGAACCAGGCACTGTGATAGGTGTTGGGGATACATAAAGAATTCCTGCTCTCAAGGATCTAACATTCCAATGAGGGAGGCTTTTAGGAGATGCAGAATAAAGAGAACAAATACAAATACCCATCAGTTGTGGAATGGCTGAACAAGTTATAGTATATGGTTGTGATAGAATATTACTTTGCTATAAGAAATGAAGAGCTTGATGATCTTAGAAAAAACATGCATAGACTTGCGTGAAATAATGAAGAGTGAAATAGGCAGAAGCAAGAAAACATTGTATACAGTAATAGCAATATTGTTTTTAAAAACAACTTTGTGTGTATAAGTAATTTTGAACTTTATATGTACCCAAATTAACTACAAAGGAAATATGAAGAAAGATAGAAGCTGCATTCAGAGAAAGAACTAATAAATAGAAGTAATTTAACATGTATATGTACAATTTTGTATCTAATGGTAGCCATTTCTAGTATGAGAGGAGGAGGGAAGAAAAAAAGAAAAAATGTACATGATAACTTTATTATATATTTAAAAGGAATAGCAAGTTGATCATAATAGATTTGTAGTTTTATGTGTAATTATCTTTTTGTATGTTATGAAAATGTTGTTTTATTCCATAAATTAAAAATAAAATAAATAAAAGAAACACAAAGAAGTTAAATGTAGGGTATCTTCAAAGTCTTAGTGCTGTTTTAGCTTTAAAACTGCATTAGACTTTTGGACCACCCTGTATAAGATAGTTTGGGAGGTAGGGCCCTAGCAGTTGGGTGAATCTAGCTTACCTTGGATTCTTTTAAAAATCCGTAACTAGTGGTAATCTAATCTCCATTTGAAGATGAGGACATACCACTTTCTAGGGCAGCTTTTTTCACTTTTAGAAAACTCTAATTAGTAGGTATTTTTCTTTATGTTTAGCCAAAATCTTTCTCTTTGCAACTTATACCCACTTCAAAGGGTGGCCTTCTAAGGCCAGTCAGACCAAGCCTAACACTTCTTCCACATAACTGATTTTTAAGTACTGACTTTTAAAGATAGCTATCAGGATTCTGCTCCCATATTTTTCTCTAGTTTAACCATATTAAGTTCTTTCAAATCATCTGCATTTGGCATGGGTTTCAATCTTATCATCAGACTGGTTTTTCATCTTTGTTTGTCTTCTGTTTGTTATTGTCTTTCCTACAATCATTGGAAAAGATTTCATTCATTACCAAAGAACATATTCACATCCAGCTCAATAACAAGATATTCTACTAGAAAAAACTTAGAAGCTAATCTGGAACAGTTTACGTTCTATAATCTAGTAGATAGTAGGTTATACATGGAGTCAGAAAGATTCAAATCTGGCCTCATATACTTTACTAAATATGGGACCATGGACAAATTATTTAATATCTCTTGGCCTCACTTTCTTCATCTGTAAAATGAAGCTAACAATAACACCTACCTCCCAAATTTGAGAGAAGAAAGTAAGATAATATTTCTGAAAGTGTTTGTAAACCTTAAAATGCTATAAAGGGCTATTACCTATAATACCATTAATTATAAAAATATATAATATAATAATGGTCACTATTGTCTAGTAAATATGCACTTCACTATTGATATGGTTGCTGTGATACCTGGGAAATAATTGTCCTAGGAAATTTCCAACTATGAATCATGAATAAGATAGAAAGTTGTGGCAGTGAACTGAACATGAATCTGTTACAGGGTAGCAAATGAAATCCTCCCTTATAATTAGTCTTTCTATTTATGGGAACGACAGACAGGGAAAAATCAACATAACACATTCCAATGCCTCAAAACAGATTCACCTATTTGAATGACATATCAAAGAGAACTGATTTCATAGTAGTTAGCAGGGAGATTTAATAGTGGTTTAGAAGAGGGAGGATTTGTGGAAAGGGAGCATTCTAAAATGGGAAGGGAATTGGGAGTATAATCAGGTACCCTGGATTTTTAAATCTGGAAATTCTCTGGACTTCAGATTTCGCATGTGTTGATTGAATGTCAGATTAGATTAGATTACATCTTTCAAGTCCCTTTTAGGCCTGATAATGCATGCAAAAATACAATTATTTTCTTTTGCTTTCTTAGCCTATAATTCAGTCTATACCAAATGATTCTTTAAGCATTTATACTTTCCAACTAAAGATGAAGATAGTCTATGACTTGTTCCTATCTAGCATAACTGGAAGAGAACAAAAAGATGGGTCATTATTCTAAAAAGAAGCTTTTGGGGATGGAGAAGGATTCCCAGCCAAGAATCAGTACAGGCTGAGTAAAATCCTACAGCAGAAAAAATAAACTTTTAACAGACCTGAGGCTGCCTGGTGGCACAGAGCATAAGGCTCTGAACTTGACAACAGGGAGATCTGAGTTCAAATGCCTTAGAGACTTACTAGCTCTATGACTATGAACAAGTCAATGAACCTTAGTCTCTTCTAATACAAAATAGATATGATAATAGTAACTACCTCCCAGGAGCATTGTAAGTGTTGGATAAGAAAATATGTGCTAGGCATTTCCAGAAATTACTAGGAATTTTCAAATATAAACAGAAGAAAAAGAAACAGGTAAATGTATTTGAGCAAAATTGAAAGGAACTGCATGATGATGTAGTACTAACATTCTAACATGAGGAGAAGAAACAAGTGTACCTTCAGAACCTCTTCAAAGGGTATGAAGAAAATTCAACAAGACAGAACACATAGGGGTGAATTCATTTGGTTCTGAAGGTTTTAAGATGAGAAAGAGAATGAAAAAGGATGAAATAAATGTGCTAGTGTAGGAAGGAGAAAAAAGAACTTATTTCTCACAACTGAGGGGCTTGAGAAGAAAAGTATACATATGTAGAGAAAGGGATGTGGGAATGGCATATCTCTTATGGCTGAAACCAAAGAAGAGTTGAATGCACACATACACACACACACACACACACACACACACACACACAGAGTCTGGTACAGAAATACAACAAGTCTAACACAGGGAAAAAAGCAGTGATTGGGAGGAGAGGACAGCTGATTAAGAGGGAAGGTAAAATTAGGGAGGAAATATTCAATAGCAAAATAAACTTGCTGACCCCAAAGATAAATTAGAAAGGAAAATGAAAGAACTAGAACCCAAGAGGAATGCTCACCAATTGGGGAAATGACTGAACAAATTGTGTGGTATATGAATGTAATGTAATGTTTCTATGCTATAAAAATGAAAATATGGATATCAGAGTAACTTAGGCTCTGCATGAACTGATGTGGAGTGAAGTATATAGATCCAGAAGAACAATTTATACAAGATCAACAATATTGTGAAGAAAAACCACTTGGAAATACATAAGACCTCAGAATAACGCTATGACCAACCGTGCGTCCAGAGGATCTGTGATGAAGAATGTTACCCACCAACTGATAGAGTTGGGCTGTACTCACAACACAGAAAGAGACATGCATTTTTGGATAGGACCACTATGCACATATATTTTTCTTGACTATGTTTAATTCATATGAAGTTTTGATTCTGTCTCCCTCAATAATTAATGGAGGAGGGCAGGATTTCAATAAGAAAGGACCACTGAAACATATATATACATACACATACATACATATACACACATATTTCCCTCTTAAACCCATTCCTGACAAAAGTAGGTTACCAGAACTACCAGCCCTCCTCTCCTGTCTAATTCCTCTGTATCAGTTCTTCCTCCTGCACCTCATATGTATAAAATAATTACTCTTCTTAGCTATTCCTAAATGATTTTATTTTTAAAAATCATATCATAGTCAGGTCTACACAAATCTTTCTTACAAACTACCAAATTACTAATGACAATTTTAGACATTTATACGTTTTACATATATAAGTAAACAATCTGTCTTTATCGAATCCCTTGTAATCAGTCTTTGATATGTACCTTATTTTTCTCTTGGCTCTTGTATATCAGATGTTCTATTAAGTTCAGTTTTTTTTTTAACAAAGTCTTGAAAATCTGATAGTTGATAAAATGTTCATCTTGTTTTATCAATCAGGGTTATGCTTACCTTTGCTGGGTATGATATTTTTGACCAAAGCCTTAGTTCTTTTTTTTTTTTTTGCTTTTTGGAGGGCAATTGGGGTTAAGTAACTTGCCCAAGGTAAGGACATGGCTAGGTTTTTGTTTGTGTGTGCGTTAAGTGTCTGAGGCCAGATCTGAACTCAGGTCCTTCTGACTCCAGGGCCGACGCTCTACTCGCTGCGCCACCTAGCCACCCCAGACCTAGTTCTTTTGCTCTTCAATATATAATATTCCAATACCTGTGGTCCTCTGGTGTCTCCATTGCTAGATCTTGTGTGATTCTAATTGTTGTACCATATTTAAATTGATTTTTTCTCATTGCTTTTAATATTTCATTCTTTAGCTGGGGTTTTTGGAATTTGACTATGATATTCCTATAAGTTTTCCTCATAGAATCTCTTTCAGGTGGTGTTTGATGGACTTTTTTTTTTCTATTGCAACTTTTCCCCCTTGTTGTAACACTTTAGGACAATTTTCTTTAATTTTCTTCTAATATTATTGTATCAAGATTCTTTTTTTAATCATAAATTCAAGTAGCCTGATTATTCTTATGTTTCCTCTTCTTGATCTATTCTCCAGATCAGTTGTTTTTATTATGTTCCTCTTCTATTTTTTTTTCATTCTTCATAGTTTGTTTAATCATTTCTTGATTTCTTATAACTTCACTGGCTTCACTTTGCCCAATTCTAATTTTCAAGGTGTCATTTCCTTCCTTCCTTTTCTAATCAGTTGACTTTCCATAATCTTGTTTTCTTGGATTATTCATATGTGTATGTGTGTGTGTGTGTGTGTGTGTGTGTGTGTGTGTTTGTGTTTGTATTTAGTGTTCCTTCCATCTTTCTCATTCAATTTTTAAAGTCTTTTTTTAACGTTCTTCTATGAATTCTCTTTGGGCAGGTGACCATTTGACATTACTCTTGGGGGTTTCTTTACTTCAATGTCCTCCTCTGAAGATGAACCCCAGTCATTTCTATTCCCATAATACCTTTCTATGGTTGCAGTCTTTCTCCTTTGCCTGTGCATTTTTTATGATAATAGCTTAACTTTTTTGCAATCACCTCTAGTCTTGGGGCACGGGGGATGGTGCCTTTTGCCCCAGATCTTCAGTTCTCCTCTCTAACCTGTAACCAAAGCCAAATCTCCAGCCTCCTATAAGTGCCCACAGCCAGGGGCTTTCTGCCCCACTGCTCCTGCATTCACCAGATGTGTGCTGGTTCCTTCTTACCCCTGTTGCTCTTCACAGCAACAGGGTCTGGCATTTCTTGTCAGCAAAGTTCCCTCGATCTTCCCAGGCTCAGACACCTAACTCCCCTCACTATCTCAGGAGTAAAAGTTCAGGTGGCTGGGGCTGAGGCAGTCTCCCACCCCAGCTATCCCCAGGATAGCTGTCAAAGCAGCTTTTTGTCTGAAGTAGAATGTGCCATCTTGTGTAGTAATGAGCATTTCTCAGTGGGAAGTGTTCAAGCTGCAAATGAACAGGTTGGGTGGATGCTGTAGAGGGAATTTATGAATCAGGCAGTGAATGGTTAAACCAGATGACCATGAAGGGCCTTTCCAACTCTCTCAAATCAAAGTCAACTACAAATCATGTCATCATTTTCCCTGAAGCCATAGTTCTCTTTAAAAACAAAGGACAAACACAACCTGAGTTCCTTTATTCAATTATATTCTCAGGTATTACTCTAATATATGTGGAATAATTCTCCAAATAAAAACAACAAATGCTTTGCCACTTGTCAAAGCAGACCCTAGCTTGGCAGTGTCTGCTCTGAATAGAGACCAAACTTTGTCCTGGAATTTTTCTTGTAATCTCAAATGGTCCCAGGAAGACCCTGTTTTGCCCCTTTTCTTATTTATTTTTATCCATACTTTTTCCACCCTAAAGTGCCATTTTATCTCTTTTGTAGGGGAAAATCTTGAGAGCTTGGAATTTCTGACCAGAATCCTCTCGAAGCATATTTTTAAATATAAATTCCCAGAAGAGAACAGACGATTTGAAAGGAAGTAGAGACAAGTAGGACCATTTCAAAAATAATGAGGAATTCATTACATACTTTTTTTAAATCAAGTAGCGTGAAATGGAGACTCATAGTTTCATATACTTTTCTGGTGCTAAAGTTCAGAATAAAATATTTTAAAAGAAGTTTTTAAGAATCATTAAAAGCACTGTACATTTTCTCAAAGGCACAATCCAGCCCATTCTCCTCTGTTCAATTCCAGGGTCACATCAATGTGCTGGTACAATAAATGGCTGTTGAAACCATGTGTAGTGGTGGATCAGAAATATTTAATAACTTACAATAATAAGCATAGCAAAGCAAAGTGACAGAGAGTGATCTTAGCAAAGGGGTATAATGAGGCAAGAATAGCTTCTTGCCCCTTCCAGAATTCTGGACTATGCATGTTTAAGCAGGGCACTATATTTTTATGACTTGTTTAAGCACTTTGTGCTATAGTTTAAGTAATTTGGGGCAGTAGAAACACTATAGTTTCTGCAGACAGAAGTTCAAATGATAGTTTTGTCACTTACCACCTGGGTGTTTAATCTCTTTAAGTCTCAGCTTCCTCAACTACAAAGTGAGAAGGTTGGACTACATGACCTGTAAAATGCCTTTCAGTTCTAAAGCTATGATCTTGAGCTATTCACTGTATATTCCTTGGAGACTGCATTTGTCCTTTCAGAACTGTAGCACTACTTTAGTAAGCTATTATTTGGGTACCCTAAAGGTTCAAAAGTGGGGTTAAATACTTCTAATGAGACAGTTGTTTTTATTTGGAGAATTATTCCATGTATATTAGAGTAATACTTGAGAAAATAATTGAATAAAGAAACTCAGGTTGTGTTTGTCCTTTGTTTTTGAAGAGAACCATGGCATCAGGGAAATGATGACATGACTTGTAGTTGACTTTGATTTGAGTGAGGGAGGGCTCCAGAGTTAGAAAGGCCCTTCATGATCATCTGGTTCAACCATTCACTGCCTGATCATAAATTCCCTCTTCAGCATCCACCCAACCTGCTCATTTTCAGCTTGAACACTTCCCACTGAGAAATGCTCATTACTACACGAGTCAGCACATTCTACTTCAGACAGCTAGGATGGCCAGAAATTTCTTCCTCATTCTAACTCCCACCTGGTAGTCCTAGTTCTGCCTTCTAGAGGAATATGGAACAAATCAAACCCCCTTTCCACCTTATAGCACTTTTGATATTTGGACACAGTGATTTTACCTTTCTCGTCTCTAGATTAGTCATCCTTAGATCCAGATAGGTGACCTAGTAAATAAAGTGCTTAACTTAGAACCAGGAAATCATGAATTCAAATCCTCCTTCAAACTCTTTTAGGATCACAAAGCACCTTGTACTTTATAACTATAAACAAGAAGAGATCTTGAGATACAATACTATAAAAGGCAAAATAAATAAGCATACACTCAAGAATAGTAATACACACATACACAGTATGTGTGTATACTTAATATGATCTGAAACACATAAATATAACATACATGGTAAGGGAAGTCTTTGTACCTCTATATTGTGTGCTGTTTAGACCAAATCTAGATTATTTATTCACTTCTGGATGCCAAAATTTTGGAAGGAAATTAAGAATTAGTAGTGTGTCCAGAGGAAGATAGGGTGGTGAGAGTACTCAAATCTAGGTTATAATAATGTGTCTGTGAGTATACACACATAGTTTTCCTGTACTTCATATTTATTTTTAGATTGTATTAACATTTATAACAATAACAGGTACCTTGTTTCCTCCTCACAACAACCCTTGGATATAGATTCTGTAATAATTCCCACTTTACCCAAGAAAAACCTGAGGCACAGGGAGGTTAAACAGCCTACCCTGAGTCACACAGATAGTAACTGTCTGAGGTGGGATTGCAATTCAGGTCTTCCTGACATCAAGTCTGGAACTCTATACACTTTGCCATCAAGTAGCCTCACTATTTGCTTCATCTTTGGCAACTGTATCATACTAATAAGTTGTTCAGAGTTTGAAGGTCAATCAATACCTTTAGGCATCAAGTTGTAATCTATGAGTTTCAATTTACTCATTTGCAGATGAGAGATAAAAATGCTTACATAGTGTTGTAATGAAGATTGAACGTGATATTTTGGAGATATTGGATAATCATTCCACATGTATTAAAGAAGTATTTGAGAATATAGCTCAATGTAGAGAATTATAGAATCAGAGTTGTATAACAATACTTAAACAGGACTGAAGCTTGAATGTGATAATTCATGCATCATATTTTCTAAAATCTAACGTATGATGCAAATGTTAATTCATTTTCCCTTAAAAGCCTAGTTTCCAACCAAGTACTTACAAATAGCTAACAATTACTGTCAATGGAACTGGATAGCAGTTATCAGGTTTGATAGATCTCAGCAGACTCCCCTTCACATCTTGGCTCTATTTTCCATGAAGATAACTTTTCTCCTAATTGGCATGTCAAATCTCTCTATGGCTACCTCTGCATTCTTCAAAAGGAAATCATGAAACATCATGATGTGCAGTCCTTTTTTGAGAGCTGCAAAAGATTTCCTTGCTCCTAATGTCACTGATTGATTCTCCTTGTCATTGCATAAAACAGGCAAAATCGGCCTCTTCCTCAGAAGGTCTAGATCCAACCTCTATGGAAAAAAACAACAAAAACCACCTCATAACTATTAGCAGGCTTCAGTAGTTCAATTTTCTCTTCACCATTTTCTTCTGATTCACATTCTCCCACCTGTCAACTTCTTCACATGGGTGATGATAATCTTTTCCCTTCTCAGAAACTTCTTTCTGACTTCTTTCTGGAGCCATTTCTTCCATCCTCTAAAGGGCATCTTTATTTTCTTTAATATACTGGAATTTTCAGAGATGACCTCCCTGACCATTACCTCTAACAGGAACAACAATTTAAGGTACATGTAAATAACAAATATAATATCACATATGTAAATCAGTAGAACACCCCTCTTTTACTATATTTCTTGAATGCATGTTTAAAGTTGGAGGTAAGGTTCACATGTGGAACTACCCAATCTTCTAGGATTATAGGAAAACTTCTATTGCTTAGTGATTCAATAAACTCTCAGTTTGCCCTATCTGTTCACTAACACTGGGTGGCACATATGGCTTGCTTATTTTTTATTTATTCATTTATCTATCTATCTATCTATCTATCTATCTATTTTTGCTAATCGGCTTCTTAAATTACTTTGTTTTTCTCTTATCTCCAAGTGATAAGAAAATGAAGAGAAATACACATTATTAGCATTTTATCTCCAAATAAGATGTAAACATTCCACAAATTATCCTGTGGGGTATAGCTCACTAATCAAAGCAAAATGTAATTTACCATAACACTCTTTAATATTGAAACAAGGAATTATATTAAATTAGTCAATGGGTAATATGTATATTGTCTTACAAATGATACTGCAACAAACTGAATTTCTTTCTTTTTTTTTTAAACAAATGCTTTATTAACTTCTGTTTTACATCATTCATTTCCACCAGATTTTGAGTTATAATTATTTCCCCCCTGTTTTTCCCCTACCCACCCTCCCAGAATAGCAGTCCCACAAGATATTGTTTCCTCCAATCTGCTCTCTCCCATATCTTCTCCCATATCCCCTTCAACTTTTCCATTAGAGGAAGGTGAATCTCTGTGTACCAATGACTGCACATCTTATCTCCCAATTACAAGCAAAAGAGTATTAATAATAGTATTTATATATATTTGAAACATTTAATTTTAAGGCCTCGAATTTCAGATCCATTCCCTTCCTCCCTTGTCACCCATTCCCTCTGGGAAGATAAGTAATTCAGTATATATTGTACATGTCTAGCTATGCACAACATTACCATAGTAGATATATTGTAAAAGGCTGCTTATAATTCCCTCCCACTCATCCCACCCCGACCTGGTCCATTCCCTATTTGATCCTGTCCCTCTTCTATAGTGGGTACTTCCATCATCCCTCCTCTCATTCCCCTTCCCCCTATTCTGCTGCAGGTTGAGATATCCCATTTAGTATGTATGTCATTCTCTCCCTGAACCAAATTCAATGGGAATGTGGTTTTGCCTTTTTGCCTTCCTATTCTTCCCCTCCCCTGCAGCCACTTCCCCTTGCTTCTTCTACATGAGATAGTTTACCCTACCCTGTCTCTCCCCATCTCCTCTTGCCACTTTCCTCTCTCACCTCATAATTTCACCCCTTGAGTATCCTCCCTTCCCAATAAATTCAACCTATGTCCTCTATCCATATATAACTGTAACCATATACACCCACATTCACATATGTATTCATATGACCATATACCCTTCTTCCATTATTTTCATACTGAGAAAGATTTCATCAGTCATAGTTATTGTTTTTCCATATAGGAATGTAAATAGTTCAACTTTGATAAGTTCCTTTTGATTTCTTTTCCATGAGTACCTTCTCAGGAATCTCTTGCTTCTTGTGTCTGGATGTCAACTTTTCTATTCAATTCTGGTTTTTTCCTCAAGAATGCTTGAAAGTCCTCTATTCCACTGAATGACCATATTTTCCCCTGAAACAAAATACTCAGTTTTGCTGGGTAGGTGACCCTTGGGTTCATTCCCAGTTCTTTTGCCCTCTGGAATATCCTATTCCATGCCCTTCGATCCCTCAGTGTAGAAGCTGCCAGGTCCTGTGCTATTCTGATTGTGTTTCCACAATATTGAAATTGTTTCTTCCTGGCTGCTTGTAGTATTTTCTCCTTGATCTGGGGATTCTGGAACCTGGCTATAATATTCCTGGGAGTTTTCTTTTTGGGATCTTTTTCAGGAGGTGATCGGTGGATTCTTTCAACCTCTATTTTGCCCTCTGGATCTAAAACATCAGGGCAGTTTTCCTTGAGAATTTCTTGAAGGGTGATTTCTAGGTTCTTTCCTTGATCATGGCTTTCAGGTAGTCCAATAATTTTTAAATTGTCTCTCTTGGATCTATTTTCCAGGTCAGTGGTTTTCTCCATGAGATATTTCACATTGCCTTCTAATTTTTCATTTGTTTGGATCTGCTTAACAGCATCTTGATTCTCATAAAGTCATTAGCTTCCATTTGCTCCAGTCTAACTCTGAAGGAATGAATCTCCTCAGTGAACTTTTGAGATTCTTTTTCCATCTGGCAAATTCGACTTTTTAAGGCATTCTTCTCCTCATTGCCCTTTTGGGGCTCCTTTGCCATTTGAGTCAGTCTATTTTTTAAGGTGTTGTTTTCCTCAGTCAGGCTGTTGACCCTCATTTCATACTTTTCCTGCATCCTTCTCATTTCTCTTCCCAATTTTTCCTCCACTTCTCTTATTTTGTTTTTAAAGTCCTTCTTAAGGTCCTCTATGGCCTGTAACCCGCTCATGTTTTCCTTTGGGGCTTTTGGAGCAAGATTTCTGACCTCACAGCCCTCTTCCTGTTCTATGCTTTGATCTTCTTTGCCCCCAAAGTAGGAGTCTAAGGTTGCATTTTTCTGTTTAATTTGTTTCCTTTGCCTTGGCATGTTGCCACTTAATTACTTGACTTTTGGGCTTGTTGCCACAGTATGGCTTTGCTGCCAGACGGGAACTTTCATCCCGAACGTGTCGGGGGGCAACTTCCATTTCCGGAAAGCTGGAAACCCACCCACGAGATCCGCCCCAGATCACAATCCAGATCCAGGGCGGTTAAAGCAAGAGTGATTACCCCCCAAGACTGATCGCTGGATCTCCCTACAGTTCACAGGCCAGGAGCTTGAACTGCCTCTGAAAACTACAAAATGGCGTGCCTCCTCAGAGGCTTCTAGCCCCCAGGGGAGGAAGCCAACGTGTTCCCCAAATACTGGTCCCAAAGTCCATAGGGCACTAACCTCTCACTTTGTCCTAGGCATGTCTATGTTGATAATTCTGGAATCACCACAGCTGCTGGTTTTCTGGGGTCCCTCCAGCCAGCTGCTTGCCTGGCCGCCCTGGGGCTAAAACTGCAACTCAGGCCGACCTGTGCTCAGCTCCCCGAGCACTGTGCTGCACTGCCGGCTCCCAGAGTGCTGCGCTGGTTCTTCCTGCAGGGCTGCTGGACAGTCCTCAGAGAGAGGTTAGCTTCTCTGTGTCGTTCTGTGGGTGCTGGGGCTGCAGAAGTTGTTCAGAGTCCCCTTTTACATAGTTTGGAGGTGATCTGGGGGAGAGTGGCTTCAATGCGCTGTTTCTAGTCCCCCATCTTGGCTCCACCCCCCTGAATTTCTTATAAAAATGAAAAACATTACCTTGGATTTAATGTCTAGTTAGCAAGTAATTCTCAAAATGCTATATTGTTTAATGCAAATATAACTCTAGGACAGGTAAAAAATTCTAAAGTGATTCAGAGAGATCTAAATCACCATAGTCTTTCCAAAGACTTTGAGACAACCCCATCATTGAAAACTTCAAAAAATTTCCTCAACGGAATAACTGATCCATGCATACTACACTATCCCTTTCCCTCAATCAGAATGACTTTCTGAAGCCATAGGGCTCAATTAGCATATTCCTATTGCTTTGGACCTCCAACCAAACTCCAGTTCACATGTAAAAGTCAGAGAAATAGAAGAGAAATGATGACTGTGGTCCTATGTCAGTTAACCACCTTCTAATTGACGGTGAAAAACTATACTTGCGATAAAAAAAAATAGACAAACCTATTTCGTGGGTGTCTAATGGAAAAGAACACATGATACTACTATTTTTCCATTACATAATGAATGTTACACACCATACTTATGTATGCCTAAGGAAGTTCACTCTTATCTAGCCCAGGTTTTGGGACTTTGTATTTTGGAATCTTTCACTGTAGAAACCTAATATTTTATTCTGGGAGCTACTTTAAGAGGACCAGAAATAATCTAATCCTTTAAATTGCACCGAATTCTTTGAGGCTAAGTAAGGGAAGTTTGTCTGCCTTTCATTTAGTTCTAACAAGAGCAGATAGGTTGTTGCATTTCTTTGTCATGTGTTCTGTATTTTGCTTGGTTTTGAGTGAAGAAATGAAATTATCTTCCTTTTGAGTCTAAGTCAAGGAAACCATTTCTCTCACACCTTTCCTGGATAAATATGGAGTCATACAGGGTCTGAACATTATGAATTTAGGTTATAATAATAAAACCATTCTCATGAATTTGTTGGTTGGTCCAGATGGAACAGAGTTAAGGGGAGACACTTAAATTAATTATCGTTTTATTTTAGGCTATATACAAACTGGGTAAATCAAGCAAAAGGTCCTGAGGTCCCTTTTAGTCCAAGATCAATGGTTCTATGAAAATGAGGGATGCCATACAGATAAGTTGGTGTTGAGAGTGAGAGAGATGAGGGTGTGTGGTAGCAACACCTTTTGTAATAGCAAAGAATGGAATGGAAAATGGGTGTTCAAAGATCAGTGAAAGGCTGAACAAATTCTGGTATGTTAATGTAATGGAAAAATTTTTTAAAGAAAGGATGAATGCAGGAAACCTGGGAAAAATTGAATGAAACTAAAGATCAATTCACATGATGACCAAAATAACATAAAGGAAAAGGACACTGAAAGACTTCAATAGCTCTCTGCTGCATCCAGTGACCAATATTGTCTTCAGAGGAAAGATGATGAAGCATGCTTTCCATATCTCCTCTGAGACAAGGTAGACAATAGGTAGGAAATGAAGTATATTTTTTCAGATGTGACCAATATGCTGGCTAGTTCTTTCTGGCTATACTTATTTGCTATAAAGAAGGATTCTTCTGGGGAGGGGGTAGACTGTGGATTCATTAGCAACTGACAATGATATAAAGATAGAGCAGAGAATCAATAAAAAGGAGATGGACAAAGCATTTTAAAAATAAACATACACCTATATATTTGGAATATCTAAATCACTCTGACTCTGAAAATATATGCTCATCCAAATGATATGATTGTACAAATCAAAACCATTTTTAAAATAGTGAAATAAGTTTTAAAATATTCATAAAATATGGGGTGGCTAGGTGGTACAGTGAATAGAGCACCAACCCTGGAGTCAGGAGGACCTGAGTTCAAATCCAGCTTCAGACACTTAACACTTAGCTGTGTGACCTTGGGCAAGTCACTTAACCCCAATTGCCCTGCCTTCCCCCACCAAAAAGCAAAAAAAAATAATAAAATATAAACATTTCATATATTCCATGCTCACCTCTCACCACTCTCTCCCCCTCTTTCATCTCTTCTCTCCCTCTCTCCTCTTTTTCTTTTCCCTCTTTTCATTTTCTTTCTCCCTCTATCTCCTTTTTTCATCCCTTTTCTCTCAAAATATTGGAAATAGGTAATCCATAAAGCTTTTTAAAAAGAGTTTCCTTCTTCAAATAGTGGGAGGGAGGTAAGATGGGAGCAAAGGACAAGCTTGGGAGAAGTAGGCCAAGTGGGTGATGCATCAAAGACAGCCTTCCCTACTTCAGTGTTTTGCCTGAGGTCAGTCACGAAAATGAGGTCCATACTACCTGATTTCTACACCACATGGGGATGTTTTGAAGACTGATTAAAAAAAAATCTACAAATTGCTTAGAATTTTCCTGAGACAGTTCTTGTGCATGCAGAAGGTGCTGGTATTATTATCATTATAATACAGTATTCTAAAGTTATGCTACACAAGTCCATGACAGGAATCCCTCCATTGTTCATTATCTATACTATAAAAATGAGGATTCATAGATTTAATCCCTTTGTTAAGTAGATGCTAACCTTTATACAATTAGTAACTTCTTCCTTTCCTTTATCCCTAAAGCTAAATACTCAGAGGAAAATCCTATCCCTGTAAATACTGTTTAGCAAAAAATGGATTACCATAGCCTCATCATTGCAATGTGACAGTTGCCCAGAATTTTATAAGCTATTGCTTTTCAGAGTTAGCCCACACCCCCTCAGAAATGCATTCCAAAGATATTCATCCTTGGCTCTCAAGATATGGGGCTTTAGGCTTTTCTTTCCTTCAAGGTCAGAGAGCAATTTTTATTTTCTTTCTCTGAAACCCAGAATATTAAAATTGCCAAGGCTTTGCCATAAAGGGGACAACGTATTTCTACAAAACAAGTAAAAACAAGCACTGAGAACAGTGGGCCTTTCTTCTCTGTCATTTTAATTCCTGAATAATCTTTTCTACAGTAGTGACAAGACCATTTTTCACACCAACACCCCCAACAATGCAAACTAAAACCAGACCTCAGTGGTTTGATTTGTTGTGCTGAGTCTAGTTGAAGGATAGAATAACAAATCACCCCAAAGCTCAAGGCAACGGGGATATTATAAGTTAGATTACAATATCCAGGAAGGATAACACACTCTCACCACATCAGGATGTTTAACTCTTTCTTAGCAGGAACAAAGCACAGTGAAGCTGGATAATAGAAAACCCAAAATGGAGACATGATGTGTGTAAAGTAGTGTCAAATGTGCTCTCATGATGGGGGAAAAATGACTCATTGATTTTTTTTCAATAAATCAAGATAATTGTTTGATGATGCATTTAGGGGCAGAGGAGATGTTTAGCCTAAATTTTCATCTTTCAGCCAGCTTTGTGGACTACTTATTAATAACCTAGACAAGCAAATATATTCAGCAACACTATATCTATTAAAAGGTTCAAAATACTCTCATTCCATTTTCCTTGTCTATATGGTATGTAATAAGCTGAACTTGAGTACAAATAACAGGTTTACATGAAAGGTCTCTGATTGTTCCTACCACTTATCAATATGAACATATAAACATTCCTTTTATGTGGTCCTGAAGTCCTATATTGCTAGTAATGTTCCTAGTTCTATATACCTACACAATACATAATTATACATAATACATACATACATACATTTTGTAGTCTGTTTTGTTGGTGGGGTCCTACTGAATTTAATACTTTCTGCTGCTGAAGAGACAGGGTTTAAGATAAACCAAGGTACAAATCTCAAGTCTAGGGGTAAATAGTGTATCTAGTCCTCTTGTTTAAGAAAATGAAAGTTTATTGACTTTAGAGTCACTGGACCTGAATTTGAATTTGTGCTCTTCTGCTAATTATCTGTTCCATCTTGAACAAATCACTTCAATTATCTGGCACATAGTTTATCTATAAATATATCTCTAAAATGAAGGATTCTATGATGAAATTATTTTCCAGTTTTTAATCATATGACTGCAGCACATAAAAGCATTCAATATCTGCTCATTCTTATAGAACCAAGTTTTAGATAGGACATAAATAAATTAAGGGGTGTCTTTCATACTCTGTCTTAAATCTTACAAAGGTTTATAACAATGGGAAGTACTTTAATATACTACTTTCAAACAATAGGTGGAGGAAAATAAATTTGTGAAAGACCATAATATGGTGAATGGTATAGAAGACTTGTAGTGAGATTCAACATCTGCCTCATCTTCCTTACCCATGACCTTGGGTAAAGCACTTGAACTTTTATTGTTTCAGTCTCCCCATCTATAAAGTGAGGACAACACTTGGACTAAATATTCCACTGGGTACTTCAAGTGGCAGTGCATGCAGAAAAGCCCCCCTTAGGTCTTGCTGTCCACACTGAAATGCTATTAGGCCTGTAGCAGAAAAGCATTTGCCATAGGCTTAGATAGTCTTGGTTCATTATGGTTTGTAAATTTGGGAAATCCTCAACCTCAGAAATTTTTGGAGGTTACTGAAAATCCGGCTAATGTTTTAATATCAGACAGTGAAAGCATGGAGGTTTATAGACTGCTTACCATAAACTAAGATGAGGTCCCTTGGCCAAAGTTCCTGAGCCAGAAAGAGGAGTTCAAAGAAAAGATTAAGTCTAATGGTTTGAACTAATCTGCTTTATCTTCTCAAGAGTTTATGCCCTACAGTGTTAGCCTCACTCTGATTGGAAGAAAAGAGGTCCCAGTAGCCCAGATTTTAAGAAAACAGGTCTTTGCTGGTCTAAAAAAAAAAAACAGCAGGAAAAAGCTTTTGAGATTTACTTAAGCTGAAAGAGCTCCTTCCTTAAATGGATAGCCAAGGATTTTAGCCAGAAATTCAAGACTACATGTCCAACAAAGCAGCATCTAGGGACGACAACATGTGCAGACTGGTAGCGTCTGGAAGAGACTGGAGTCCAGCAGAGTTCAGTAAAATAGAGACCACATATCCAGCAATGACTTCTGAGACCAGCAGGGTGCATTCCCAGTAGGAGCAGCATAATGAAATCGCTGTAAGACATATATGGACCCTGCAATATCTGAGATGTGATTGACCCCTCCCTCCTATGTGCTCTAACCACAAGTAGATCTGTGTATGCCCCTCCCTTCACACACAGTGGCTCAATATGCTTCTTACATATTTCTCTATGTGTAGTCAGTTGCCACTAATTCTGTGTGTATTTGAAAACAAGGGTGCCCCATCCTTGTAGGAAAAAATATTGTTAGTTTTTGTTATTCTACCATTTAATTAAACCATTTTGCTTTCAACTAATTTTGTCCTCCAACTATTAAAAGAAAACAAGTCAGCTGGGGCTTGTTGATTACATTTTGTTAAATGTAGACACACAGAGTACTTTGAACTTTGGATAACTGTCCTAGAGGACCTACAGTTTGAGTTGGATTGAAGTTGGGGGGGGGGGGGGAAGGATGAGCCAAAAAGCAATATATGTATATCCAAGGAGATAATGTAAATGATAACTCTCATGTATATAGCATTTTCATGGTTTGCAAAGTTACATGTATTTTACCATTATGATCCTCAAAACATCCCAGTGAGATAAGTAATATTTAACCCATTTTACAGATGAGGAGATTGAGGTTCAAAGAGATTAATGGTTTGCCTATACTTACATAGATAGCAACTGAGACAGAATTAAACCTGGATGTCTCCTGACTCCAAGACCAGCATACTTTCCATTATATTACTCTGCCTCTCATAAGACATGAAAATGCTTTATTGTTGTTGTTGTTGTTTGTTGTTGTTAGTCATGTTTGACTCTTCCTGACCCCATGGACCACAGCACTCTGAGCCATTCTATCCTCCACTCTCTCCTGAAGTCTGTCTAAACACATGTTCATTGCTTCCTTAACACTATCTACCCATTTCCTCCCCCACTGTCCCCTTCTCTTTTACTTTCATCTTTCTCAAAATCAGGGGCTTTTCTAATAAGTACCATCTTCTCATTATGTGACCAACGTATTTAAGTTTAAGCTTCAATATTTGTCCTTTCAATAAATAGTCTGAATTAATTTCTTTAAATATTGACTAATTTAATCTCCTTGCTGTTAAAGGAATCCTCAAAAGTCTTCTCCAGGACTATGATTCAAAAGCATTGATTCTGCAGCACTCAGTTTTCCTTAATGGCCCAACTCCCACAGCCCTACATTACTGCTGGAAAAAACAGCTTTGACTATAGAGACCTTTGTCAGCAAGGTGATGTCTCTGCTTTTTAGTATGCTGTCTATATTTGTCATAGCTTTCCTTCTAAGCATCTTTTAAATTCATGGCTGTAGTCACCATCTGCAGTGATCTTTGAGCCCAAAAATATAAAATCTGATATCACTTTCATATCTTCTCCCTCTATTTTCCAGGAAGTGATGCAACCAACTGCCAAGATCTTACTTTAAAAAAGTTAAGCTCCAAACAAGCTTTTGCACTCTTGTCTTTCACCCCCATCAAGAGGCTTCTTACTTCTTCTTCACTTCCTGCCATCAGAGTGGTATTATCTGCACATCTGAGGTTGCTGAGTATTTCTCCTAGCAAACTTAATTCTGACTTTTGATTTGTCTAGCCTGGAATTTTATGTGATATAATCTGCATATAAGTTAAATAAATAATCTTCTGATGTCATATAGTTTAACACTTTAATACTGTCCAAGGAGATTTCTTGGCAAAAATACTGGAATGGTTTGCCATTTCATTCTCTAGTTAAGTGACTTGCTCATGGTCACAGAGCTAGTAAGTATCAGAGGTTGAATTTGAACTTAAGTCTCCCTGTATTCCAGTCTAATACTCTATCTACTATACCACCTAATATATAATAGCTAGGTTTCTAATTATCCCATACTCACTTGCAAATATAAAAAGAAGGAAAGAAGTGTGGTATAAATAACTTATTCATTAGCTAACATTTATTAAACACCAAGAGTGACTCAAATGAAATGCCTATTTCTTTTAAAATAGACCATTTTATGTTGATTTTTCCCTTTTCTCCCACAAAGTTCATAAAATGTAGAACTGAAAGAATTTAGTCCAACCACTTCTTTTCCAAAGTCTATCCGCTGCTGAATGTATATGAATGTAGTTGAAGAAAAGGACAAGCAAACAAGGGAAATGGTTTACACAAAGTCACACCAATTAGTAGGTAGGGGAACCAATAGTCAAATCCACGTGCTCTGACTCCCTATTTCCAAGAAGTAGATTTTATAGTCTTTCACCTTTCATATCTGTCTACTGGCCTCTCTTCCAGCCTTGCTGACTCCTTACCTCTTTCATTCTTTCCACTATTATAAATTGCGAAAATAGCAAACACTTCTTCTAATCTAAGAATAAACTAAGGGTTTCATCTACTGATTGATAAGATCTATTTTAAAAATAAAACTATGTTAGCTCTCTGAAAGGGGAGAAGTAAAGGAATTATTGGGAAAGGACAGATTCAGTAAACAGAGCTGAAGATCACGGATTTCCTGCTTTTTTGGTAGGCAGCAGCTGATGGCCTTTGGAAGCTTTAAAGTACTATATAGCTAGAAATTATTTTCTATGAATGAAACACAATTTCAACAAACATTAAAAACAACTCAGTTGCCATTTATATTAAAACAATGGAACAAACCCAAGACCTATATGATCACAACTACAAAACACTTCTCACACAAATAAAGTCAGATCTAACTAATTGGAAAAATATCAATTGCTCATGGCTGGGTCGAGATAATATTAAAAAAATGACAATTTTACCCAAACTAAATTATATATTTAGTGCCATACCAATCAATTTACCAAAAAACTACTTTATAGAGTTAGACAAAATAGCAACAAAATTTCCTTGGAAGAACAGTCTAGAATATCAAGGGAATTAATGAAAAGAAATGCTAAGGAAGGTGGACTAGCTCTACCAGATTTTAATCTGTATTATACAGTAGCAGTCATCAGAACTGCTTGGTACTGGCTGAGAAATAGAGTAGTGGATCAATGGAATAGATTGGGCGCATGAGATCCAGCAATTAATGAGTATAGTAATCTATTGTTTGATAAACCCAAAGACCCCAGTTTTTGGGATAAGAACACACTATTTGACAAAAACTGCTGGGAAAAGTGGAATATAGTATGGCAGAAACTGGGCATAGAACATTATCTAACACCATATACCAAAATCAAGTCTAAATGGCTGCACGATCTAGGTATAAAGGATGATACTGTAAGCAATCTGGGAAAGCAAGGAATAGTTTACCTGTCAGATTTGTGGAGAGGGGAAGACTTTAGGACCAAACAAGAACTAGAGAGCATTATAATATGCAAAATGGATAATTTTGATTACATTAAATTGAAAAGTTTCTGTACAAACAAAGCCAATGTAACCAAGATCAAGAGGGAGGTAGAAAATTGGGAAAGAATTTTTAAAACCTATGTCTCTGATAAAGGACTCATTTCTAAAAAGTACAGAGAATTGAGTCAAATCTATAAGAATACAATGATAAATGGTCAAAGGATATGAACAGGCAGTTTTCAGAGAAAGAAATTAAAGATATCTATAAGCATATGAAGAAATGCTCTAAATCACTATTGATTAGAGAAATGCAAATCCAAACAACTTTGAGGTACCATGTTTCTCCATTCAGATTGGCTAAGATGACAAAACAGGAAAATGACAAATGCTGGAGAGGATGTGGGCAAATTGGAACCTAATGCATTGCTGGTGGAGTTGTGAACTTATCCAACCATTCTGGAGAGCTATCTGGAATTATGCCCAAAGGACCATAAATAATTTCATATCCTTTGACCCAGCAATACCACTTCTAGGGTTATATCCCAAAGAGATCCTAGAAGTGGGAGGAAAACACATATGTACAAAAATATTTATAGAAGCTCTTTTCATGTTTGCAAAGAATTGGAAATTAAGGGGGTGCCCAGCAATTGGGGAATGGCTAAACAAGTTGTGGTATATGCATGTAATGGAATACTATTGTGCTATAAGAAACCAGGAGCAGATGGACTTCATATTTACCTGGAGAGGCTTATACAAACTGGTGCTGAGTGAGAAGAGCAGAACCAGCAGAAATTTGTATACAATCACAGACACAACATATGTGTGATGACCAACTATGACAGACTGGAATCTTTTCAGCAATGCAGTGATATAAGTCAATCCCAAAAGACTCATGAAGGAGAGAGATGGGACATCCAGAGAAAGAACTAGAAAGAACTGAGTTTGAATCCTGATGGAAGCAAACTGCTTGATCTTTTTCTTTTCATTGTTTGGTTTTATTTCCTCTTTACCATTTTTCATTCCATTTAGTATAATCGGTCTTTGTAACCTGATTAATGTCTAATATGAAAGTATTTGCAGATCCTATACTGGACTATATGCTGTTGTGGGGAGTGGGGGAAGGGAGGGAAGGGAAATTTGAAACTCAAGGAACTATGGAATTGAACCTTCTAATCTAAAAATAAACAAATAAAAAAACAATGGAACCCTAGCAGCTTTCCAGGAACTGAGTCTCCGCAGGCCATGGAAATGCATCATAGATGTGTCATAGCTATGCCACTGGGGAGTTTAGAGAGCTCTGATGCAAACTTGACCATTGGCTAAAATGTTGGTGGCCTGACAAATGGTTTTGGACTTCTCTGCAAGCTTGGAATAGTAGATAAGATGACATGTGAAAACTTGTCACATTTTAAAATACCATCTACCTACTAATGTCTCAGGTGCATTATTGACTAACATTTCTGAACAAAGCCAATAGATTATTTTTTAAAGTGGCCTTAAAAAGTCTAGGATCCACAGTTAGCCAGGCATGCGTACATGAATACGTGCTTCCTTTTTAACACACTTCCCCTCGGTGCTGCTCTAATTACTCATTTCTAATTGTAGAGCCCTTACTTCTCTGAATCATGAATATAAACTATTTTATACTATTCAGAAAATTTCAATGGAAAGAGAATGTATGTCCTAATAATATATTATAGCACAAGTTTGGGAATGAAAGAATGATCAGCCTACAGAAAGAGAGAGATTACAAAAGATTCAGAAAATTCTTGACTTCTGCAATTGAGACCCAGACAGTAATAAAAGCAATTCCAGCATCTCTCTCTCTCTCTGAGTGAGATAGCATTCAGTGTCAAAGGTTTCTACATTGAAGGTTATTGTTGGGACCAGAGAATTGGAAGCCTTGGCCCCAAGTAGAACAAAAATAGTTATTAAGCATAGAATAATTTTATTATTAAAATATTTTTATTATTTAAAATATTAAAACCCGATAATTTATGGGTTCTGCCATAAGAACTTAATGATGTTGTGGTATAATGAACTGAGAGCTGGAGTTGGAAAAGGAAGATCTGAGTTCAAATCCTGCCTTAGACTCTCATTAGCTGTGTAGCTATAGGCAAATTATTTGACCCCTCTTAGTCTCAGTTTCCTTATATGCAAAATGGGGGTAAATAATAGCACCTCCCAGGATACTTATGACAAGCAAATGGGATAATATATGGAAAGGATTTTGCAAACCTTAAAGTGTTATGTAACTGTTAGTTATTGTTATTATTACCAGTATAGAACTGAACTACAGGCAGCTTCATAACAAAATGCTGAATGAGAAGCCTGACAGTAGGAAAAGACTGTTTTCAGGAAAATAGAGACTAAACCTGAAGAAAGGGGATGTTATCTGTTTTCATGTTTGCCCTCAATTTTTCACGATAGCTTAAGGAGTTCCCTGACTCTCTGACTCATCTCATCAGCTAGGAGTTCCCATTTGCTGCTACTCTGGGCTTGGTCCCATCCAAATTATAAAATGATTTTTCCTTCTTAGCAGACAGTCTGTAGACAGTCCATAGATCAGGTTGACAGTCTTTGGCAAAATTACAAGTTCTATCTACTGTCTCTGTGCCTTTGCTCAGGCAATCTCTCAATCTGCCATATGCTTCCTTTCCCCCTCCTTCTCTTAGGATTTCTTTGTTGTCCTGTTGATTAGTCATGTCCGACTCTTCATGACCCCATTTGAGGTTTTCTTGGCAAAGATGCTGGATTGGTTTGCCATTTCCTTCTCCAGTTCATTTTAAAGATGAAGAAACTGAGGCAAAAGTGACTTGCTCAAGGTCACATAGCTAGTAAGTGTCTGAGGTCACATTTGAACTCAGGTCTTCCCGATTTCAGATCTGGCACTCTATCTGTGGCAACTGCCTGTAATTTCTTTATTCAAACCCCAGACAATGGGCATCTTAGTTGTCTATGATTCTTGGCTATCACAAAAAATGTGGCTATAAATATTTCAGAATATAAGGGGACTTTTTTTCTTATCAATGACATCCTTGTGGTATAAGCCCAGTAATGTGAGTCTCTGGTTCGAAGAAGATGGACATTTTTGTCAATTTTTCACATTATTCCAAATTGCTTTCCAAAAGGTTTGTGCCATTTCATAGCTCTAGCAACAATGTATTAGTTTGCTTGCTGTTTTATATCCTTTGCAACATACACAGTTGCTACATCTGTATCTATCTCTATCTATCTATCTATCTATCTATCTATCTATCTATCTATCTATCTATCTTTCTATCTATATGCATGTTTATACACACATGCACACATCCACACATCATTTGCTCATAATTTGGAAAGTGACATAAATCTTTTAATCTCAGCTTCTCTGAGGCTCAGTTCCTTGTTCTGTAAAATGCAGATGCTAGCACTTTTACAATCTATCTCATAAGACTGCTAAAAGAAAGCTACTTTTTAATCCTTAAAATACTATGGAAACAGTACTTCAATAGTAACTTATGCAGCTAGGTGTTATAGTAGAAAGAGTACTGAGCATAGAGGTAGGAAAACCTGAGTTAAAATCTGACCTCAGATACTTACTAATTAAGAGGCTCTGGGTAAGTCATTTAAGCTCTTCCTGCCTCGTTTTCTAACATGTAAGATGGGGAAAACAGTGTCATCTATCTCATATGGTTGTTGCGAGGATCAAATGAGAAAAAGTACTTCATATACTTAAAAAAGTAAATAAATGGTAGCTATCATTTACCTTGTTCTTTTTGTTCATAAGCATCTTTACTGTATCCCTTAACCCCTGAATTATGGTACACTCCTTGAGAGAAAGGTCTATGTTATATCTCTCTCTTTATCCCCATTAGCAAGGCTGTGCACAGAGTAGGGAGATATTTAAAAGTTGACTTCACTGAACCAAACTAAATAAAAATGAAGGAAATAATTGCCTTGTTATAGTGAACACCACCAGATGCTGGGAGTCCCAAAGCCAGAGGAAGCTGAGGGACAGCAATGCAGAAACATAAGAAGAGCCGCTGCATTGTCACCAAGGCACTAGACGATGAACCATGGGGATAATTTGACACAGCCTCGCCACTTCAGAGAATGAAGCTGCCAAATGGGCATGGTCAAAATGCCCTGGGAGAATTCAGGAATAATGAGGCCAATTAAGACTGCCTATCCCATTTCCGGACAGATGGATGATATATTGGAGCTGCCCTCAGCCCCAAGTCCATCTACTCATCAAACACATGGCAAACAACAAAAGCACATGCTCAGTGCTCCTCAGAAGAGCTCCTCAAAGGAAGAAGTCTGATTTTCCTGATGGGACCCATCTGTTCAAGTACGAAGAACATATTGGAGAATCTGCTTGTCTGCATGAAAAGCGTGTATCTTATTCAATTCAATTTAATTCAACAAGTACCTACTATATGACAGCTACTGTGTTCTATTCTCTGCCTTCAAGGAGTTTATATCATACTATGGGAAACCAACATGCACACAGTCAAGTAAACACAAAATATATGCATATTAAATAAAAAGGGATTTCAGGGTGCTGAGGCTAGATTTCAAGCCAGTCAAAACAGCAGTTACTATACATCATTAGCTAGATGGCACAGTAGATAGAGTACTTGACTTGGAGTCAAGAAAACCAGAGTTTAAATCCAGCCTCAGACATGTACTAATTGTGTGACCCTGGCCAAGTTACTTAATTTCTGTATAATTGGTTTTCTTAACCATAAAATGAGGATCATAATAGTTCCTACTTCATAGGATTGTTGTGAACATCAAATAATATTTGTCAAGTATTTAGCACAGTGCCTGCACAATTTTTTTTGTTTAGTCATTTTTCACTTGTGTCCAATTCTTTGTGACCCCATTTAAGGTTTTCTTGTTAAAAATACCATATAGCCATTTTCATCTCCAGCTCCTTTTACAGATGAAGGCAAACAGGGTAAAGTGACTTGCCCAGGGTAAGAGTCTGAGGCTGGAATAGAACTCAGGAAGATAAACTTTCATGATTTCATGTTTGGTATTCTATCTACTATACCTGGTACATAATAATTGCTTGGTAAATGCTTGTCTCTCCCCCCAAAATATTTATCATAAATATAGAAGTACTGACATTATGGAGTACGATGTATGACCAAATTCCCAAAATGGGGACAGGAGAGTTGACTATATTAGAGTGAATAAGTCAGAGTATAATTCCAGTTTACTAGTTGGTAAACATTGATATGGGGTCATCCAAATACGGTCCTCAAGGCTGGATCATGTATACTTATCATGCCAAATAGATATGCCAGCCACCCTGTGTTGGTAGCGGCTGTTGCCTAGTTGCAACTTTGTTAAAATGATTATAAAGAGTTGTATAAAAATTATAAATAGGATTGATCTTGCCAGGCCCAGGAATACACAGAAACGACCCCTTTCTCTGGGTAGACATGATTTAGAAAAGAGGTATCAGATTTATAGCCTGCAGGCTTCAAGTACCCACAAGATTCCCAAGTATAGCCTGAACCAAATTAAAATATTGTTGATAAATGTTTAACAACATTAATATAATGTAATAGAACATAAATAATGTTGATTTGTGGTTTTCTAAGTTATTATGTGGCCTAAAGGGATCCATTTCTACTTGAGTTTGTCACCACTGATTTTGTAGCCTCAATAATTAATTTAGGTTTGGGGATAGGATCAAAGGATCATCAATGAGAGGTGGGCTTAGAGGTTATCTAGTCCAACTTCTTCATTTTATATGGATGGGGAAACTGAGACTCAGAGAATTCCAATGACTTGACAGTAAATAGCTTTGGAATTGGAAGCAGAAAGAGCAGAGTTTAAATCCTTCTTTAGACACTCACTTAGCTACTTGACCCTAGGCAAGTCATTTTCTCAGCTTCAGATATCTTATCTGTAAGAAGGAAATAAAAATAACATTTACATTAGAATTTCTTCATAATTTCAAATGAGATTATATATACTATGCATATATATACACAGTATACATAATATATTGTATAAACATACATGAAACACTTTGCCATATCAAAACTTCATACAAATGTTAGGTGGTAGCATAAGTAGTAGCAGTAGTAGTAGGTGGCATAAATGAGATTTGAAATCATATTTTCTGACTCCAAATATTGTACTCTTTCCACCACACCATGTTGATCTCTCTCTTACTCTTTTCCCCTAGCTTCTTCATCATTCTATGAAGCTCTCCACTGAAGTTAACCAGCCATTAAGCAAGCAAAAACTAAACACACATTTATTCTGTACTATTATGGACCAGGTACCAGACTAGCTGCTGGTGATACAAAGACTAAAGTGAAATTAGCCTCTGCCTTCAAAGAATGTATAGTCTAATTGACAGCAGGGGTGTGTTTATGTGGGTAGAGTGGGAGATAAGAAGTGTGTTTATATAGATATAGAAATATATAGATATGGATATATACACACAAATGTATATTTATATGTAATATATATGGATATGGATATGATGGATATGGGTATGGATATGGATATGGATATGGATGTGGATGTGTAATGTTTTTGTGTCAATGGCATCCTTAGCTCCATGTCAGGCAATAATGTATTGCTTCCTAGTGCATAGTTGAAAAAAAACCTAATTCATCTGTAAGTCTAGATTTGAGAAAATGAGAGAACATCAAGATGCTACTAAAATCTAAAAAGTAATAAAATGAATGAAAAAATATAAATGTCTCCAATTAATTTGAAAAGGTGACAAGCATATCTATACTGGAATCCCAAAGAATCCTTTATGAGTGTCATAGCTTGAATCCGGTTAGTAGATAAATTAAATCAAACAGAGGAATTTAAAAGAGTTTACATTTTCTGTGACCATTGAGAATAAATACATTCTCACACATTATTTGAAAAAAACTATAAAATCAGTTCAATACTAGAATAAAATAGTATATTTCTATAGTTCTTATGATGGAAAGAGCCACAGGACAAAGCATTGCTCTGTCAAAGACTATCAGCAGGGGACAGCTGTCAAACACCACTATTATAGAAGTGACTTTATGGAGCTATTGAAGCTCTATGGAGAAATACTGGAAAATTGTATCATATCCACCTGACAAATGTTATTAAAAATGTGAGCACCATGTTTCCCAATTAAAAGCAATGAAAAGTAAAAATGGAATGAAATTTGGGAAACAAAAGTATGTCAGAATGTGTAGTGTTTGTTAATTGGCAGCTAAAAGCAAAAATCCAAGGATTAAGGCAATATAAAACATATATAAGAAGCATAAAGAACAAAACCAATAGTTCAGTATCACTCAAAAACTTGACTACATGGGATTGAGAAACAAAAGAATCAAAGGAAACAAAAGACCCCAGAAAAGGAAATTTGAAAAATGTATATAATCAGAAGATATCTGACAATGGAAACAGTCATATCAAACTAGAAATGAGAAGTTTGCACATCATTAATAAACTGAAAGACTGTACAGTTAAGTGATGAGCCTAAAACCATAGCCATTGTAAAACTCCAAAGTTAGTGAAGTTGAATAAGATCCATTTTCAAATGCTTCATGGTGTTAGATGAATTCCTATTACTCTACAAGCTTCCTCTCAAACTCAAGTCCGGTTTCACTTTTCTTACCAAAATGTATCACATATTACCAAAAAATGAGAAGGCCAGTGATCCCTGCAAATACAGACAGGTTGTGTGTTGATGTACTTCACACAGGGCATTCACTCATTTCTATTATACAAACATATCTATTACCAAAATAAAATTCTACATTGGCTAAGGATCAAAAAGGGTATATCAAAAAAGTCTCAAGAGCATAAAGAACAAGTTAGTATCAATTGATTAATTACTGAATAAGATGTCCCCCAAAATCATAATATTTGACTATCATTGTTAATTAATGAAAAATCTTTTGAATCTATTCTGCATTCATGACTTCTTCCTCTCTATATGACAAATATATAAATTAGACCCAAGTAAGGTGAATCCTGGGGCAGCCAGGTGGCACAGTGAATAGAATACAGGGCTAAGAATCAGGAAGACTCATCTTCCTAAGTTCAAATCCAACCTCAGACACTTATTAACTATGTGACCTTGGGCAAATCACTTAACCCTGTTCACCTCAGTTCCTCATCTGTAAAATGAATTGGAGAACGAGATGGCAAATCACTCTAGTATCTTTGCCAAGAAAATTCCAAATGGGATCACAAAGAATTTGGCACATCTGAAAATCACTGAACAAGAAGGAGAATCCTAGACTATTTAATGTTCCAATGGAAAGTTGTTTTATATTTAAACCATACACCAATATAATCATGTCAAAAATTGACATAAAACATGTAATTTTCAAAGTGACAGTGTAAACTCATTATGTTTACTTCTAGTTTTAAAGCCATTATGATTTTTTCTAAAAGAACAATATGTGTCTTAGAAAATGAAGAGAGAGTTGGATCAAAACATCATATAAGTTATTGATGTACATGGATAATATTGAGTGATAGGTGTTTTCTGAAAGACATATCAAATAGTACCTTTCCCCCCAACAATATGAATCTATAATTTGGATTTAATGAGCATAAAATTTACAATGTAGATCAAGGAAGGATGAAGGAAGTCAAATTGAACCAGTAGATGAAGGCAATAATTATAAATACCTTGGTTTCCTACAAATAAAATACAGTGAACATGAAGCTACCAAGGGCCAAGTTGTAGCTGAATATGTTAGGAAGGTTATTGGCATCTTGAAATCAAAGATCATCAGGAAAAATATATTTAAAGTAATAAATAACTATGGAATATGACCTTAATTTACACTTACAGAACCATAAACTGAACCCTAAGAGATTTGGGAAGTAGAAAAAAAACCCCATATAATATGAACAAAATGCAGAGCCCATTGGACTCTAATACTTCCCTAAAAAGATGATCATTTCGTTGCCAACAAGGGGGAGATTTACAGAAATTCACAAAGCCTATAAATAGTAAAAATCAAAGCAAAACAAAACAAAAAAACTTAAAGAAATATTTTGGAACAGGCAAATACCACTTCATTGTGTAAAAGTAAACGATGATAAAAGATAATCAAAGTTTTTTTACCTCTTGAAGAAGCTTATGAAATAGCAAAGACAAAAGAGTCGAAATTATTGTTCTGACCAACAACAGCATGGACTCAAGTCAACAATACATCGACAAGTAAATATTTCATGATGAGTTTTGCAGATTTGTCTATGGGAATAGAGGGATTAATGATGGCAATTCAGGAATGGGTCATTGCTAGAATATAGAAGTATTATGCTTGAGGAGGAAAGTGTTAGCAATCAGTCAGTATTAACTGATAAAAAGTAAAAACCGTATAGCATTTCATTAAGGTCTGCAAAAATTCAGCACTTAGCAAGATGGAAGCTGGAATTAGGCTTTAGAAGCTTGCTATCAATTCATCAAATGGCAAAGCATAAATACTCATACTATAAATTCAGACCTAAAAATATCCTTCAGAACTCAACAAATAAACTATTCTAGACCATTATGACATAACAAAATGTTTTTCACAGTTGTCCAGGCATAACATTGATCCACGAAAATTTAAGAACAGAATTATGAAGAGACTGAGCCTTGCAAAAACTACTATCTCCAATCCACACTGAATTCAAAGATCCTATTATATAGAGATATAGCAGAAGAAATCAAAGCAATGCGGGAATAGGAAAAATCCCTCATCCTTGGCCTGGAAGCTGTTGAAAGACTTATCCCAAAGATGTTTTCAATTATTCTTTTTTTTTTTTTTTGCTTTTTGGAGGGCAATTAGGGTTAAGTGACTTGCCCAAGGTCACAAGGCTAGCTTGTGTGTGTGTGTGTGTGTGTGTGTGTGTATGTTGTGTCTGAGGTCGAACTTGAACTCAGGTCATCCTGACTCCAGGGCCGGTGCTCTCTTCACTGCTCCACCTAGCCGCCCCCTGTTTTCAATTATTCTACAGAAGATGACACAATAGTCCAAAATTTGATTCAGCTACGAAAATTATTTCATCCATGCTTGCTAGCATTAAAAATAAAAGAGTTGGGGCAGCTAGGTGGAGCAGTGAATAGACACTGGTCCTGGAGTCAGGAGGACCTGAGTTCAAATCTGACCTCAGACACTTAACACTTATTAGCCGTGTGAACTTGGGCAAGTCACTTAACCCCAATTGCCCTTCCTTCCCCCTGCAGAAAAACAAACAAAAATAAATGAGTAATAGTAGGAGAGAGACTTGTACCAGGACCATTTCTATTCTAGCACCTTTGAATCTAAGATGAGAAGAATGAGAAATAATAATAAGCACTATTATTATAAGTACAGAATGTGACATAGGTATTGGTAAAAACTGTTTTAAGTGAACCAGTCAAAAATGTTTTTAACAATAAGACTAAAACTAGATCACCTAGATTTGATTTTTAGAGACATATACAACTAGTTTTCACTTACTAATATTTTGATGATATAAAATACAAAGTATAGTATAAACCTGATGCCTCTAAAAGGCAAGGGATAGAAATTTTCATGCCGGGAAGAACTGTAAGTCAGTGTCTACTCTTACAACAATGAAGCTGTGAGATGGAAAAGAGATCAAGTAGTTTGTTGATCTCTATTTAATGTGATGGCTAATTGGTCAAGGGGTCACTCTTGAAAACTATTTTCTTGTGTATGTACACCTTCCCTCTACTATTGTCCCGATATTAATCTTCCTCAAGAATGGGGCATCATTATCTTCTTATCTACCCTCAAATCTAAATATGATATTCTGATTATATGTTGCTGAAACTGCTAAAACAGAGATTTGTTGTTCAAACACTTTTCGGTTGTGTCTGACTCTCCATGACCCCATTTGGGATTCTCTTGGCAGAGGCAGTGGAGTGGTTTGTCATTTCCTTCTTTTCTTTAGCTCATTTTACAGATGAGAAAACTGAGACAAATAGCATTTAGTGATTCATCCTATCTGAGGCTGAATGTGAATGAAGAGAGATGGGACTTCCGGATTCCAGGTTCGCTGCTCTCGCAACAAAATGTTTAGTATTAGTGTCAAGGGGTTTAAGGTAGACACCAAAGAAAAACATTTCAACATGCTAATTATTCTAAAACAATTTACAATAACATATTTAATATTAAATTCAGTATAAATTACATGCTTTATATTCTACATGTTTATATTCTTAAACAGTTACAAGGAAGGTAGGATAATAGTAGAAAGTAATCTCCTTGAAGGAAGGAACTGTTTTATCTTATATCCCAAGTGCCTAGTACTTGTCCACAATACACAAGAAATGTTTGTTGAATTTGTCTAATGTAAAGATTATTTGAAGACAGAATTACAAGGCAGATTTTGACTCTCAACTTGACCAATTTGCTACTCATGTGACTGAGCAAAAAAGCCTATACATTCTGAACTCCAATTTCCCCATCTATAAATTGGAGATATAAGTGCTCATTGTCCTTGTGGGGAAAAATATGATAATTATGTGATATATATCTATATATCTATATCTATATCTATCTATCTATCCACATATATATATATATATATATATATATATATATAGAGAGAGAGAGAGAGAGAGAGAGAGAGAGAGAGAGAGAGAGAGAGAGAGAGAGCATACCTGTAGGTAACACAGTACATAAAGTGCTGAACATGGAGTCAGGAAGATCTGAGTTCAAATCCAGACACTACCTATAGAACCTTAATAGCCTTGTTTTTTGATTGAATGACTGCAAGGCCACATTATCACATCTATCTAGCGTGTCAAGATACTGTGCAACATACTGTCATGAGTTTGTTGCTGTTGTTTTTAAATATATCTTTGACAGCACATCTTGAAAAGGGCATACTTTGATCAGAACTCTAAATATAGCCCAACATGGAATTAGAGAAAGTACCATATACAATTCAATTTATATCTTACCTCAGAAGAAATGGTGCTGCCTTTTTCTTTTCAGAGATGTTTACATCCCTGGCACAGCTAGGTGGTGAAGTGGATAGAGTGCCAGGGCTAAAGTCAGCAAGACTCATCTTCCTGAGTTCAAATCTGATCTCAGATACTTATTAGCCATATGTTCCTGGGCAAGTCACTTAACCCTGTTTGCCTCAGTTTCCTCAGGAAATGTCAAATTGCTCCATTATCTTTGCCAAGAAAACTCCAAATAGGGTCATGAAGAGTGGGATATGATGGAAAAACGACTGACAATAACACTACATCCCTTGGCTTCTCCTGACTCATTTGTATCTTACTTGAGGGGTATGACTCACATTTATACAGAAATACTGGTTTAGGGAGAAAGACCTTCATCTACCACATAATAATAATGAACTGATTTTAAAAAAGATTTTAATATTACAAAAGCTTAAAAAAAGAGGAAATGAAACCTAAGCAAGACTGTTTATTTTTCCTCATTTCCCTAACACATCGGTTTCCTGCACATCCTGTTATTGTAATATAATTTACACCACAAGAAGAAGGGGTAAAAAAAGGTCAGAAAATGGATTGCCTCCAAGTGTATCGCACACTCTTACATCCAAAAGAGTCATCGGGTACTATGGTCCAAACTGCCCATGAGGAAAATCCCCATGGATCTCATAGAAGCTGTGAATAGTTTGACCTTAAACCAGTGTCTTTAAATCATAACCAATGTACATTCAACCCATTCAATTCCTCCTTTTCAAAGAAATTCTTGGTGCTCAACTGCTCAGATGGGTTAAGTGTTTGGCTCTTTCCTAGTACTCTGGAAAAAAAAAGGGAATGGAAATAATGGAGGGGTACACGCAGGGCATATTAATCCTATACCCTAACACATAGAAGACTTAAGTGAGTTTGTGGGGGGGGGTCATAATATGATTAGAAAAATATTCCCAAAATATTAAAATAAATTACTAAGTAGCATTTTTAAGCATTTAAAGGCAGCTGATGTAGCAAGTAGATAGAGTGCTGGACTTGGAATGAGGAAGATCTGAGTTCAAATATTGGTTCAGATACTTAATAGCCATGTGAACCCAAGTCAATTACTTCATTTCTCTCAATCTAAGTTTCTCCCTCTGGACAATGAGTTTTTTACTTGCTAACTTCGAAGTCCCCTTCTAGCTCTAAATCTGAAATCTTAAAATAAATTCCTTGTCTGACTTCTGTCTTTGGATTTCCAACTTCCAGTATAGTACATGATGCTTATTAGGTTCTAAAATAAAATGAAATTCAAATTTAAAAAATGCTAATTAATTTCTTAAGGCGGGGTCAACAAATTAGTAACGAAATTTACAAGTGGGATTATTTAGTCTATTGCATGCTTGAGTGAGGCATGACATAATAACAGGACAATAACATGATGCTTTGTAGTTTACAAAGCAGGGGACAATTAGGTGGCACAGTGGATGAAGCACTTAGCCTGGAGTCAGGAAGACTCATTTTTCTTAGCTCAAATCTGGTCTCAGATATGTGCTAGCTGTGTGAGTCTGAGCACATCACTTAACCCTGTTTGCCTCAGTTTCCTCATCTGTAAAATGAGCTGGAGAAGGAAATGGCAAAACACTCCAGTATCTTTGCCAAGAAAACCTCAAATGGGGTCACAAAGAGCTGAACAAATGATTGAACAACAACAGCAAAGGTTGACAAAGCACCTTTTTTTTACAATTGCTGTGTCATATGTAGATAATATTTTTTTTAAAGCAATTGGGGTTAAGTAGCTTGCTCAAGGTTACACAGCTAGTCATTATTTATGCGTGGGTGCTCATTTTCTGAGGCCGGATCTGATCTCGGGTCATCCCAACTCCGAGGCCGGCGCTCTTACTCACTGCACCACCTAGCTGCCCCTTTAGGGCAATTGGGGTTAAGTAACTTGCCCAAGGTTACACGGCTAGGTTTTTGTTTGTGTGGATTAAGTGTCTGAGGCCGGCTCCAAATTCAGGTCCTTCTGATTCCAGGGCCGGCGCTCTATTCACTGCGCCACCTAGCCACCCCTATGTAGATAATATTATTATGGCAGAATAAGTCACTGTAAAGAATGAACACCAATTCTAAAGTCAGAAGACTTGAGTTTATATCATACCTCTGATACTGCCAGTCTCTGTAACCTTGATCTAGTAACTTAACTTGTGTCTAAATTTCCTCATTTGTAAAATGAAAGACTTAGAGTAGAGGTTCTCTGAGGTCTCCTATTCTAAATCTATGATCTAATTCTGCAGAGAAGGAAACAAAGCTCTTGTAGCTCATGAGGAATGAAAGTTCAACATGTTTTTTTTTTTCCACTGGAGAATATAATTAATTTAAACTGAGATAATTGGTTATGGTAAATTGCAAGGTTGTAGCTTCACTTCAACAGAAAGGTCTTTATCTTTCTTGTTACTTCACCTGTGAGGGGAAACCTGTATGAGGAAAATCAGATGAAGAACTATTCAGCAACTTAGTGTCAGATGCTTTTATGAGGGGCTGGAAAGGTAAGTAATTTAGCCACAGTCAAACAGTCAGCATTTGCCAAAAGGGATATGAACTCACTCCTGAAATTCAAGGCCTGTTGGGAGCCAAAGAAGCCTGAGTGAGAACCTTTATCTGATTCTGCACTCAGGTATCTTTGGGTGGCCAGCTCTAAATGTGATGTCTTTTGAGGATTGCACTTCAGCTTTGAAGTCTGCTCTCAATTGTATCCGTTTATGACTGCAGCTGCATTAAGAGGCACCTGAGGCCTAGATCTAAGGCTCTGCCCCAAAACTTTAGTTGTTCAAAACCTAAATATTTGAATTTTTAGGTGGTCAGTTCCTATGCAGATGTACTTGATGATGCGGCTTTGGCTTCAGGCCTTGAAGCCAGCTCTCAAGAGCATCCTTTGTGATGTGACTGCTTATGAAAGGCGGTAACTGACTTTTCCTAAGACTTTCTGGCACCTAGAGAACAAAAGGCCTTACTGCCATGCTACTTCCAGGATATGACAGACTAAGATAATGATATGAATACTTGAGATCCCTTCCTTCCCTTCCTTTGTCTCATTGCTCTATAAAAACCTTGTCCTGGGAATCAATAAATGGAGTTCATGGTTCTTCCTTGAACTACCCACATGGCCTGGTCATGTTTTATTCACGTCTCTGAATCACGCTAAGTGCTGGACACTGAGCAGCCCATGGCAAGGGCCAGCTCTCTATTGACTAGGCGAAGGCATGTGTTAAATGCTTAATAAATGTCATTTGATATGACTTAGGTGGCACAGTAGATAGATCCCTGAGGCTGGAGTATGGAAGATACGAATTGAAATCCAGCCTTAGACACTAGCTGTGTGACACTGGACAAGCCATTTCTCTTTGTCTGAGTTTTCTTATTTATAAAATGAGGGTAATAACAGTACCTGCCTCAAAGCCTGTTGTGAGGATCTGATAAGGTTATATTTGTAAGATACTAAGCACAGCACCTGGCACATAGCAAATAATACATAAATCTAGCTGTAATTATAACAACAATTAACATTATGATCACATACAATACATAATATAATATGTTGCATATTATATATGCATAACTTGTGAATAATTAATTATCATTTAATTAATAACTGATGACATATGATAAAATATATATATAATATGATCATGCTATACATTATATAATGTTAATTATTATTATACAAACTAGATTCTACTGAACAAATCATAATGTTTCACAGAAGAAGTGTCAGGCATCCCCATGGTCTGAAAGACTTAATGTGTTTCTTCCCATATTTGGCATGGGTATCCTGGAGAGCTCTAGCCAATGTCTCTGGCATAGCTTTGAGCTGAAAATTATGGCAACAATAATACTACTTTATGACACTGGAAAAGAATGTTTCCATTCCAACAGATTCTAATTTTTTTTTTTTAAGAGTGACAAGATAGTATGATATCTTAATGACTCCTGACCTTCTACCAAAGATTGCCTGGCTTTCTAGAACACTCACTCAGAAAGGAAATTTAAGACCCTGATTCTCCATTCTCAAAATTAGGTTTGGCTGCAAGCATTAAAGTCATCATCCTGCTGTGGCTGCCTCATATTCATTTTAAACCAAAATTAGAACAAATAAATTTGCTCATGTAGAGCTCGCAAGTCTGATTGCTAGTAATCAGAAAAACAATTTCTTCAAAATCTTTAAAAGAAATATACTGCAAGTTTCACAAGGAGACCCATGACACAAAATATTTCACAGACTTTTCATTATGTTATCTAGAGTGAAAATGCTATAATTAAAAAAAATAAAGACTAACCTATGTTCCTATCAACTAGTTGCCTTCAGAGATTTGCTGGTAGGTATTTTCAATAACAATGGCTACCACTATACGTAATATGCAGTAATGCTTGCATTCACACTCTGTCTTGCATTAAAAAAAAACATGAAGGGGGCCTCTAAATACAGTGTAATACAAGAAAGTTTTGAGGGTCCACAGTGAACAGGACATGGTACATAGAAGTAGGGATTCAGGGATCAAAAGAACATGGTCCCTTCCCTCTAGGAAAGAAAGGGAAGAAGGGGAGAAGCAGGCATTTTTTAGGCACCATCTATGTGCCAGGCACTGGGCTCAACATTTTATAAATATTATCTTATCTGATCCTCACAACAATCCTGGGAGGTAGATGCTAATACTATTCCCATTTTAAAGTTAAAGAAACTTATGCATATTATCAAATGACTTGCACAGGGTCACACACTAAGTGTCTGAAGCTTGTATGGAACTCAGGTCTTCCTGACTCCAGGTCCAGTACTCTCTCCATTGTGCCACCTAATTGGATGATCAAGGAAATGTCATTATAAATCTGAGCTAGTCCTTGAAGAAAGGAAAGCATTTCCATAGGCAGATAGGGTTGTAGAGTGGGTACGATAATGAAATGAGATCCAGCGATATAACTGTACAGTGTGGGAGAGGAGGCATAGGGAAAAACCCTCAAAAATACTAAATAGTTTATTTTAGCTGAGAGGTAACATTTAAGAAGGAAAAAGGAAATAAATTGGGAAACGTATATTGGAACCAAACTATGGGGGACCTTTGAAATTTTTTTTTTTTTGCTTTTTGGAGGGGGAAAGCAGTGTAATTGGGGTTAAGTGACTTGCCCAAGGTCACATGGCTAGGTTTTGTGCTACGTATCTGAGGCCAGATTTGAACTCAGGACCTCCTGACTCCAGGGCCAGTGCTCTATTCACTGTGCTACCTAGCCTCCCCAAAGCTTTGATTTCTATGTGTTTGCATCTTAGACTGTAAATAATGGGGAAGCACTGAAGGTTTTTAAGCAGAGGTATGATGTGATCGGAATTGTGCATGGCAAGGCGGCTTTGACAGCAGAGACAGGATTTACATCTAGAAGGGACCTTACATCTTATCTACTCTGAGCCTCATCAGAAGCTATGCTCCAGGGAGCTCAAATGTTTTGTTCATCTTTATATAGGTAGTTAGGTAGAAGTGTATGGATTTATATCTGCCCCCCACCATCAAAATCCACTGCTTTAGGAAAGGGGGAAAAATCTAAACAGGAAATCTGGTTAGTAAGCTACATTTAACAATAATCTAGGCAAGATTCAATGAGTATTTGAATTAGTCTAGTGACGGAACAGAGAGGAATAGATACTGAGAATATAGAACTGACAGGCTTTAGTGAATTAATGGGTGTGAGGGTGTAATTGAGAGGAAAAGAAGCAAACACGGTTATGAGATTTGAGCAATACCTTCATGCAGACGTTTTTCCCCTTTAAGTTATTTAAAACTACCCTAAGATTTAATTGACTCAGGAGACTAAGTTCTAGGTCACTGACTTAGTTTCCTGGTCACTTGAGTACAAAAACAACCCAAGACAGAAAGGGTTAGAAGTCCTCCCTGATGCCTGTGACTGCAGACAAGCAGCAAGACCAACGCCAGCATAGGAGAACTGCTCTGGCTGAATCAGAGATGTAACCTCAAAAAATATCCTTCCCCTGCTCCAAATGTCCTTCCCCTGCTTCTGTCAACTTTTAGATGAATTATCTCTGAGAGATCCCTTCCATTCCAGTCCTGCACGTGAAGTGTCAGCCCAGCTTGAGCCAGTTCTGGCTGATTACACTGGAAATACATAGTATTGATGAGGAAATTGGGTTCCAGAGAACCTTAGTGTATATATATATATATATATATATATATACTAAGTTCATATATATATATATACTAAGTTCATATATATATATATATACTAAGTTCACATATACATGTGTGTGTATATATATGTATACATACATATATATATACATATATATATATACATATATATATATATATGAACTAAGTTAAGAGGATTAGTGATAGGTACAGGGATATTTGTATGGGAAGGTAGAGGAAAGGACTAGTTCTGATTTGGATATGTGGAGTGTAAGCATGCAATTTCCAGATAGAGCCGTCCAGCAGGAAAGTGGAAATTTGAGGGTAATTCAGGGCTTGGAAGCCATGAGTTTATCAAGGGAAAGATTGCAGAGAGAAAAGATGAGGTCAGCCTTATAGGATGTCTACACTTAGAGAGCAAGAGGAGGAGAGGAATCCGGCACTAGATATCAAGAAGGAACTATCTGTGATAAAGGAGGAAAAGAAGGAAAAGAAATGTTGGTCATCAAAGAAGGAAAGAGCTTCAAGAAGGAAGGTGTCATTAAGAGTAACAAAGGCTTCAGAGATATAGAGGTGAAAAGTGAGGAAAGGTCATTGAATTTAGCAAGCAGGTGGTATATGGGCTGCAAAGATCACACAAGGAGTCACTAGAGGTAAAGGAATAGCAATCCAAACTTTATATACCAATTAATGAAAAGGTGTTCTTTATGCAGTGTGTCAACAAAATGATTTACTCACTAGTTTCTCTGTGAATTTCCATGAATCTTTCAAAGAAACTATATGAATTCACACCAAAAAATAAACAAAAACCAAAAAACCTCTGCCAAAAGAACAGACTCTATTAAATTAAGAGGACTCTGTCAAATTTCAAAGCCATAAAGCCAGCATCCAGAGACAAATGAAGTTGTTTCCCTATACTACAAAGTCCCCCATAATTCCATGTGCTCTCCTCAGAAGACTTGATCAGACTTATCTCCGCAAAAGATGGATGAGGTAATGAAGCCACAACTTGGAAATTTCTATACTTATTCATTTATTCATGCAATATCTTAGTGAATAACTACTCTATCTAAGGCACTTTGCTAGGTCCTGAAGGTAGCATACAAAAATAAATAAGCCAGTCTTCCCTCCAAGGAGATTACAATCCAGCAGAAACAGGATAAGACAGATACAGAAGTAACCAAAATATAAAGCAAAACATGCAAGTGCATTAGAGAGGAATGAATTGTTAGGAGCAGTGTTTTCAAACTCAAATAAAAATAAGGGTTACTAAACTGTACAAGGACCCCAGTAGATTCATACTGACTTAGAAAACCACATATTAACATTATCTATATCTATTTTATTAATTTTGTTTTGCTAAGTCTCTCAATTGCATTTTAATCGTGTTCTTATGTTGTATGGGTATCGTGGGCTATAACGTCCTAGGCTAGGCTAAGAGAACCAGAAGGAGGAGGAATCCCTTCTAAATGGTAGCTTCAGAAAAAACTTCAAGGGAGATGTTATTTGATCTGTGTCTTGGGGTATGAGAACATTTTCAACAGGTAGACCTGTTGAAAGAGGAAGGCCTGCCTGGTATAGAGATTTCCCTGAGCAAATAAATGGAATGGTGAGAGGTCCTATTGTGTTTTGTCTATAAATATATTTAGGATTTTATTATTGCCCTTTAGAAGTAGAGAGAAGTACGGTTCAATATTATATACATTCCAATATCTGCATTCCTACACATTATCCTTTTTTTTTTTTTTGAGGGCAATTGGTGTTAAATAACTTGCCCAAGGTCACACGGCTAGGTTTTTTTATTTGTGTGCGTTAAGTGTCGGATCTGAACTCAGGTCCTTCTGACTCCAGGGCCGACGCTCTACTCACTGCGCCACCTAGCCGCCCCTCACATTATCCTTTATATTATCACAGTCATAAAATGTATTGTTGTAAGGGACCTCAGAGGTTACTTAGACCAAACATGAAATCTGAGTACAGTTTTCAACATCCTCAACAAATAGTCATCCAGTTTCTGCTCAAAGTCCTCCAGGGACACTGAGCATACTCTCTTTAAAGAGAGTCTATCCCATTTTTGGACAACTTTAAAATCTAGTATCTATGACACTTATTCAAGATTCAAACTCCCTAATCTGGACTCATTCATCACCTAGATTTGACTATGCAAGAATAAGCCAGTTTTTAATTAGGGGAAGCAATAAATTAGCTTTACGATATGGAATTTTCACAGTTACTTAATCAAGGCACCATGCTATAATGGATAAGGCACCAGACTTGAAGTTAGGAAGGCCTAGGCTTGACTCCTGCTTCAGACACTTGTTAGCTGTGTGATTCTGGACAATTCTTTAATTTCTCTGGAACCCAATTTCCTCATCAAATGGGAGAATTGGATTCAGTGACTTATAAGGTCTCTTCCGATTTGAAATCTATGACCCTGTTAACAATTTTAAGTTCATTTATTTCTTTGGCCATCTACAACAGCACATTCAATTAGACCTGCCTTGAAGCTATTCTTAGCTGGCTATGCTACCCAATCTACTGTTTTTTGATCCTATTTAGTTCATCATATTGACACAGCTGGAGTATTGAAAGGGCTTTGTATCAGGATCATTTAAGACCTTAAGAAAATAAATTTCCTGTGAGACCTAGCTTGGGAAAAGCACTCCAAATTAAGTATTGAGCTATCCACAGCAGATGTGTGTAGAACATACAACTTCATGTCCTTAGTTTTATCTTTCACAATATTTTTGTGTACAACTTTTGATTACTTTTTTTTCAAGATGCTTCCTTGGCTCTAATAAATAATACCACCAGCAAGGAAGGACTTTCTTCTCTAATAAAATATGGCACTAGAGACCTAACATAGAAGGTGATACTCTTATTGTAGTCAGGTTCCTTTAAATATGTCTAGGGAGTAGATAAATAAACAGAAACAGCTGTGGTAGAGGAGCTGTTTATGCTTTCCCCTACTTAACATACTTGAAAGTACTGTCACTTATTTCTGTGGAAGAGAAATTCCCATGGTACTGTACATGCTATTATTGTAGAGGGTCATTATTAGTAATGGTTTAAAAATAAATCTGGAGCATAAAAGTCTGCCATTAGGCAAAGACTCTTCATCTCCCAGCAGAACATCCCCCTTAATATAAAGTCTTTAAAAACCTAGTTCTGTACCAGTGGCACAGGAATTCCATGTGCTACAGTGGACAAAACACAGGCTCAGTAAATTGAATGATCTGGTTTCAAGTTCTATCTGTAGGATATTGAGCAACCTCACTGGGCCTCGTTTCCTCATTTATGAATTAATGGGTTGGACTAGATGACTTCTAAATTTCCTTCCAGCCCTAGATAAATGTTTTGATTCTGGATGTGTGTGTGTGTGTGTGTGTGTGTGTGTGTGTGTGTGTGTGTGTATTCTTTCAGGAGAAAACCCACAATTACTGAAGACACAGAAAGGAAAGTTCTTTCCATCCAAGTCCTTGGCACCATCAAATAGTTCTACATTAGATACTGACATGATTTAACAGTGGGAAATGACATTAAAAAAGAAACATTAACATCTGCTTTGCAAATGCTAACATCTGACTTGTAGCTAAAACCTTTCAAATGTGTTGCCTTCCTCAATAGAATGTGAGCTCCTTGACAACATGGACTGTATGACTTTTCTATTTGTATCCCACACTGCTTTGTACAAAGTAAGCACTTAATAAATGTTTCATTCATTCATTCATTTATTCATTCATTCTTCAAAGTGAGTCATGATTTTCAGAGTCTGCTAATCTGTGAATAGTGTCTAGGTACAGAAAGGAAAAGTCTTCTTTATACATTTTGCTACCCTTAGGACATGAAATTGGTGTCAGCTTTTAAAGAAAAAAAATTTATCCTGCAGTGACATTTTACATTCAATAAATCCAAACTCTTTCCCACTTCTCTCTTTGACTAAAGATATATGCTTGTGAAGATGGCTCTGGAGGAGAAAGTGAGGCTGGTGCACAGCCCTCCCTCACTCAAATCAAAGTCAACTGCAAGTCATGTCATCATCTCCCTGATGTCATGGTGTTCTTTGAGGACAAAGAACAAACCACACACACACACACACACACACACACACACACACACACACACACAATGTTTGTGAAGCACTTGTCTAAGGAGCAATCTTTGGGCATAAGGAGGAAATTTTCTTTGTATAAAGATAATTGATCCAATTGTTGTTATTCAATCATTTTGGTCATGTCTGACTCTTCATGATCCCATTTGGGGTCTCTTGGCAGAAATACTGGAGTGGTTTTCCATTTCCTTACTCAGCTCATTCTACATATGAGGAAACTGAAGTAAACAGGGTTAAGTGACTTGCCCAGGGTCACACAGCTAATAAGTATCTGAGGTCAGATTTGACCTCAGGAAGATGAATATTGCTGACTCCAGGCCCAGCACTTTATCCATTGCACCTAGCTGCCCTAATTGAGCCATAGAGACATACATTACATGACATTTGCAGTGAATAACAGTTGTATTCATTTGCATGAACATTATTCCTCTGCATTTTGCTCATCTGGCATTTCATTGATAGAGAATTTTCTTTAAAAATCAACTCTCAAAATAGGCAACTCCATGGAACATCTAAGTGATATTTATGTGTTTGCAATTCAAAAGCAAAAACAAACTCATCAAGTGAGTTAATGAACTTATGAGGAAACTGAAACCCAGATAAGATATGCAAGTCAGCCCAAGCCACACACTCATCTCTCTGAGGCCACTGAATTAGCATTTCAGACACTTTAAGTAAAAATCTAGATGGTGCATTTGATTTCACTTTCAGATAGTTTGTGGTACTAACAATATGTGTAGGGACCAAATATCCTTCTCTCCTCCAGTGACTGGAGTCACTAGAAACATGTCAGCCTGACAGAATCCAATGACTTTCAACTGATTTCATCACTCAAAAGTTACCATTATCACCTCTTTGTAAAACATACCTATCATTAAAGCAAGAAATGTTCTGGCTGTGTGGTCACATTATTCATCTAGATGATAAGTCTGAGGGGGGCACTATATACATAAATAATGTCCACATAACCTGTGACAGAGTGCATGAGAAGTAAAAAAAAATGATCAGCTATTGTTTTTTATTTTTATTCCCCCCGCCTTTTTTTTTTTTAATAATTCCTTCACTCAAAACAGTTAGACTGAAATGGTATATGGAAACAACCATAAGTGCTCTTTTGGACCCTATTGCTGAGATGACTTTCCTTAGGAAAAGAAAGTCATTGAGCCAATCTTTCCCACGTTTAGGTCTTTCCCTGGTAGTGGGTCAGGCATGTAGAAAATTTCAAAGGAATTCTTTCAGGAAATGAGGGTACCATTTTATGCCCCAGTGATAAATTTCATGTAACACGATTTCAATAGCAATATATAAAAGGTATTTGTATTGTAGAATGCAGCCATCAGCTTTAATGAGCTTTTGTAAGCTTCTATTTTAAAGCCTCTTTGGTGTACATCCCTCACACCTGTGGAAATGCAGAAAAACTTTAGAAGAAGCACAGTATCATGGAAAGAGCCTGAGGCTCAGAATCCAAAGAGCACGGGATCTAAATTTGAGCACTGGCCCTGACTATGGGGAAAATCCTTAACTCCCCTGGCCTCAATTTTCTCATTTATAAAATAAGAACAATAATATTCAGACTAAAATCATGACATAAAGCTGTAACAATCACTGATGTCTATTGAGGGAAGAAAACATTTTCTAAACCTTAAAGTGTTACATAAATGTGAACTGTTACTGTGGTTGTTATCACTATTGTGAGTACTATTATTTCTATTGTAAGAGAGAGTGCACGATTCTATGCTTTGTGTTTGCATAAACCAAATTCAGTTGTGGAGGTACCCTTTCAAACCATATCTCTTCAGCTTTGCCCCCACCCAGAGTATTTCCTGGAAATCTCAGAATAGATTGTGTCTTCTTCACAGACATGGGCAAAAAGAGTCACCTGCTCCAGGGATCCTTAGCCTTTTCTGTGCCATGGACTCCTTTGTCAGTCTGTGGAAGCCTATGAAACTCATTAAAGAATGTTTTCAAATGTATAAAATAAAAACATACAGTTACAAAGGAAAACATATTGAAATAGAGTTACAGAGAATTTTTTAAACCAAATTTATAAACTCCAGATTAAAAACTCTTGATGTAATAAAATATCCTTAGTTTACACATAAGGGAAGTGATGGTGAGCAAGGTTAAATTCTTTGCCCGGGGTCATACAGCTTGTAAGCATCAGAAACAGGTTATGAACTAACTCTCCATCTTCCAAATTCATGTTCCAATACTCTCTCCACTAGACTACAATATTCTCCTGAAAATGAACTTATATTCTAAACTGCTTGCCCCTGGCTGCCATTATCTTTTTTCATTTTCCTTTCTCTAGCAAGAAGATCAAGTGTTCACTAAGCCAATTTCTAAGCTCTTTTGGTCTCCTTATAATGATTGTCTTACCCTGTTTAATATTTCTTAGGAAACAGAGACAACTTCTATCAAAGTTTGTTATGCGTTTCTCACTTTTTCAGGGAGGAACTAATCAAATATAAAATATTATTTTCATACTCTAGATCTTGATCAAGTACTAAGCACAAACAAAAACTATTAAACAATAATGCATGAGGCTATTAGAAATGTTATCAAGGGGCAGCTAGGTGGCCAGGAGGACCTGAGTTCAAATCTGGCCTCAGACACTTAACACATACACGCGCGCGCGCGCACACACACACACACACACACACACACACAAAACTTGCTATGTGACCTTGGGCAAGTCACTTAACCCCAATTGCCCTCTAAAAAAAGCAAAAACAAAACAAAACAAAACAGAAATGGCATTGAATGTAAATATAGTGATACAATGGTCTTTGTACTTATTTAATGTAGTTTCCTTGACACAATTATAAGCACCTCATAGGCATGGCCATTGTTATATAACTCTTATATATGGCACAATGCTATTATATACAAGGTTCCTTATAGTCACATGATTAATTGAATTGAATAGATAACGATGGGAAACAATATCAAAATAGATGAAGAGCAAAGTGAGCAGAACCAAGAGAACACTGTATACAGTAACAGCAATATTGTTTTAAGAATGACTTTCAGAGATTAAGCAATTTTAATTATTATAAATACACAAATGAAAAATAAAGGCCAAATAAAATAATATGCTATCTGCATCCAAAGAAAGAAGCGATAAGAAGTAGGTATAGAATAATTTTGCATATATATATATGTATATATGCATATATATGCATATATATGTATATATATATGTATATATATATATACCTATTTATGTCTAATAGTAGCCATTTCTAGGATGGGAAGTGGGGAACAAAGAGGAGAAAAAGAAATTTACATGATGAATTTGTATATTTGGAAGGAAAAGCAATTTGTATATTTGCAGTTACATGGGCAATCATCTTTTTTATTTTATTATATTATGGAAACGTTTATTTTGTTCTATGAACTAACAAAAGATTTTTTTAAAAAACAGATTTTACTGTCAATAATTCACAAATATTAGATCTTTCCCAACCCAGGACGTCTTCTCTCCCCTACTACCAGTCGGATACCAGACTGCCAAAAGTAGCCTTCAAACCTAACCTCAATAGTAGACCAATTAGGCATGAAAGGGAATGAATGAGCAAACACCTGTCCCTCCTCACTGACTTTCATCTTCTCTCAGCATCAAGTCTGAGTCACAGGACAGTCACATCAGGAAACTCACAGAATAGCCATTTGCCCTCAGAGCTGCTCTCTGGGCACCTTTCCCCAGTCTGAAACTATGTGACAGCATTTCAAAGCTGCAGGGAAATTAATCTTGAATTCTTTGTGTTTCTATGCTTTCTATGTTTCCTTATGGGAGTGTATATTTATTTACCAATATTTATGGATGAACACAATCAAGATTCCTCCTACACCTGTGAAATCTTCCATTATTTGAAAATGCAAGATGGCGAACCTAAAGTATGTGTGCATATACCAAGGGGGAAAGCAAGGGAGATTAATTCACGGGGGAAAAGTAGAGAAAAGGCACAGTTCCCAACACACACACACACACACACACACACACACACACACACACACACACAATCTTCTTAGAGAGTAATACTATTTCTCTCATTCTCCCCACTCCTTATTTCTCTTACCTTTCTTTCCTTTCTTGTGAATATATGCATCTATCTATATTGCAATGCATATATATGTAATATATATATATACACATACATATATACCTATGTCCTCATATCTATATATAGATAATAGATATTCCCATAATGAAATTGTAGGGGGATGAAGAACTAATGCTTCAGACTATAAGCCTATTACCTTTCATGTCTCTCTGAACAGAACTTGAAAGTTCACTACAAAAAGAAACCCATCACATAACAATTTTACTTAAGTAGTGCACTTGAATACTTTTCTGAAAGTAGCCAATTTATTTATTGTAATCAAGATATTTAGCTCCTCCTCAATAGCCTTTACTGCAGTGTGTCATAGTCCAGGTCAAAACGTGAAATCCCACCAACCCCACTACACATCCTGTTTGGAAAGACATTTTTTCAAGTGAGCTGTAAGGAGTAGAAACAAGCCCATCACCCACTCCAAAGTGTGCCAAAAGCCACTGTTCAGATTTCTTTCAGAATGTGAGTCATACAGGGAACAGCAGTAGCAGACATTTCCGGAAAATGATGGCTGACAAGAGGGATCCTCTGCTCCTTCTCTAAGTCTTCAAGCCTCACATAAATGTGAACTCATTGTTATTTTTGATGTTATTATCATTGTTAGACATAAATGGTATATGGAAATATAATGGAAAAGTGTATACCTTTCCAACTGGACTGAGATTTAAGGACTCACCAATATTTTTCTTGTTTATATTTAATTGCTATCTTGTTCTGAGATTTAGCAAAAGTCCATATGAATTTTATCATTTTGTTTATACTATTATTTTTAATTTTGAAATGAAGTAAATTAAAGGTAAGGATCACATATACCCTTCAATGACACTAAGAGGTCATTAAGTACAACTTCCTGTTTCTAGGTAGGACTATGCTTACTTGAGACAAATGACATTCTAACATTCCTGGGGGTTTCTGAAGATCAGTAGGCATTGTGGTACAGTAGAAAGAGCCTGGCTATGGAATCATAGGACTGACCTGGGATTAAACCTAGTGACACTGCTCTCCATGTGACCCTGGGCAAGACATCTAACCTCAATGGGCCTTAGCTCCTTCCTTTTTGTTTTTTTACATATCCACAAATATAATGTTGTGAAAGAAAACAGAAAAACAAAAACTAAACAAACAAACATAGAATAATAAAAAGGTATGCTTCAATTTTTATTCAGAAACCATCAGTTATTTCTCTAGCACTTTTCATCTTAAATCCTTCAGATTTGTCTTGAATGGGTGGTTTGCTGAGAATAGCTAAGTCACTCATAGCTGATCATTTTACAATAGTGTTGTTACTTTGCAAACAGTACATTTCTCTTTGCATCAGCTCATGTAAGTCTTTCCAAGTTTTTCTGAGAGTATCCTGCTAATCATTTCTTATAGTACAGTAGTATTACATCATAATAACAGCTGATGGACATCTCTTCAATTTCTGATTCTTTGCCCTCAGAAAAGAGCTGCTGTAAATATCTTTGTACATATCAGTCCATCTCCTTTTTAAAAAATCTTTTTTGTGATACAGACCTCATAGTGGCACTACTAGGTCAAAATGGTATGCATGGTTTTATAGCCTTTGGACATAGTTTCAAATTTGTTCTACAAAATGGCTAAATCAGTTCATAACTCCACCGACAACGCACTAATATCTAATTTTTCCCACATCCCCTCCAACATTTGTCATTTTCCTTTTCTGTCCTATTAGCCAACCTAATAGGTATGAGGTAGTACTTGAGAATTAATTTAATTTTCATTTCTCCAATCCAGTGAGAATATTTTTTCATATGGCTATAGATAGCTTTGATTTCTTCATGTGAAAACTGGTCATATCTTTTGATCACTTATAAGTTGGGGAATGGCTCTTACTTTCATAAATTTGACACAGTTCTCTATACATTTGAGAAATGAGATCTTTGTCAAAGAAACTGGCTTCAAATTTTTTCTACAGTTGCTACTGCTACCTGTAATTCCCTCCATCTTATCCCCCCACCCCTTTATTCTGTTCTCTCTCTCCTTTAACACTGTCCCTCCTAAAAATGTTTTACTTCTGACTACCCCTCCCCCAATCTACCTTCCCTGTCATCACTGGCCCCCTCTTCTCTTATCACCCTCTCTTCCTACTTTCCTGTAGGGTAAGATAGTTAAATAATTGACTGAGGAAATGAACAAACAGCGTAAAAAAACTCAGACTACAGAATCTTTCTTTGGTGACAAAGAAGATCAAAACATACAGCCAGAAGAAGACAACAAAGTCAAAGCCTCCAAAAAAAATGAATTAGCTATGGAAGAGTTAAAAAATAATTTTGAAAATCAAGTAAGAGTAGAGAAAAAGTGGGAAGAGAAATGAGAGTGATACAAGAAAATCATAAAAAATGAGTCAACAGCTTGCTAAAAGAGACTCAAAAAATTACTGAAGAAAATAACACTTTAAAAAACAGACTAATCCAAATGGCAAAAGAAGTCCAATAAGCCAGAGGAGAAGAATGGCTTAAAAAGCAGATTTGGTTAAATGGAAAAGGAGGTCCAAAATCTCACTGAAGAAAATAATTCCTTAAAAACAAGAATGGAGGGGGTGGCTAGGTGGCACAGTGAATAGAGCACAGGCCCTGGAGTCAGGAGGACCTGAGTTCAAATCTGGCCTTAGACACTTAACACAAAAAAATAGCCGTGTGACCTTGGCCAAGTCCCTTAACCCCAACTGCCCTCCAAAAAGCAAATAATAATAATAAGAAGAAGAAGAATGGAGCAAATAAAAGCTAATGACTCTATAAAAAATTAAAAAAAATTATAAAACAAATCAAAAGAATAGAAGACAATGTGAGATGTCTCATTGGAAAAGCAACTAACCTGGAAAATAGAACCTAGGAGAGATAATTTAAAAATTATTGGACTACCTGAAAGTCATGATCAAAAGAGGAACCTAGAAATAATCTTTCAAGAATTTATCAAGGAAAACTGCCCTGGGAATCTAGAACCAGTGGGTAAAATAGAAATGGGAAGAATTCACCAATCACCTCTTGAGATTCCAAAAAGAAAACTCCTAGGAATATTGTCGCCAAATGCCAGAGTTCACAGGTTAAGGTGAAAATATTGCAAACAGTCAGAAAGAAACAATTCAAGCATTGTGGATACCCAATTGAATGTGTATGTTATTCCCTCCTTAAGCCAAACCCAATGAGAGTAAGGTTCACTCATTTCCTCTCACTTCACCCCTCTTTCCCTCCATTGTGAAACCTTTCCCTTGCTTCTTTTATGTGAGATAATCTATCCCATTTTATCTCTCCCTTTCTCCTTCTCCTAATATATTCCTCTCTCACCTTTTAATTTTATTTTTTTAGATATCATCCCTTAATATTCAACTCACCCTGTTGGAATACATGACCTCTGAGGTCCTTTCTGATACAAGATCCATGTACCTATGATCCTTGACAGTCTGTTACAATAAGAAAGATCCATGTTACTACAATCTAAGGCCATTTCTTCCTCTTCCATCATGAACTGGAAAGGGTAGGAACTGATTGCTGATTTCCTTATATTAACCATATGCATGTGTAAGGAAGCAACTGTACCAAAGAAGTATGTATAGAATGATTTTACATGAATGTGTACACACACACACACGTGTATATCTGCATAGATATAGATATAGGTGTCTAGATATATTTGTGTCTAATGGTAGCCATCTCTAGGACAGAGAAGAAAAAAGGGGAAAAAAGAAAGTTACATGATAACTTTATTACATGTTTAAAAGGAATAGCAAGTTGTATAAAATAGATTTGCAGTTTCATGTGCAATCATATATTTTCTAGTCTATTATGTTACAGAAATGCTTGTTTTGTTTTTAAACTCAGAAAAAAAATAAATAAAATTTAAGATAAGCAATTATGCCTATGAAGAAGAAATAAGGAAGAAAATCATGTTGATTTTTAAAGAGAAAATATTTCGATCATAAATGGATACACCATAAAAAGAAGAAACTAGGTCAAGTTACCAAAACTATGACAGAGAAAAAAGGTGGAAATAGTGAGGGGGACATGAGAGGAACAGGGAAGGAACTGGCATGGTTAACTTTTCCTGAAGCTATACTGGTAAGTATTCCATATATTGTCAACTCTTAGTCTCTAGCAACTCATCTGATCTTCTGTTGCTGTTGTTTGACCTTCATTCTTGAAGAAGACCATGACATCAGGGAGGTGAAGCCATGAACTGCAAGTGAATTGGATTTAAGTGAGGGAGGGCTATGTAAAGTCACCAGCCACACTTGCACCTCCTGAGTCATCTAAGTCCAGTGGTCAGATATAGATGAGCAGGACTGGAGATGGCCCAGGATGCAGTGGGGGGAAGGGGATATTGCTCTTTTCAAGCTAAGGTCCTTAACAAGTCTCAGTTTGACTGAGGCAACACCCATTCACTTATTAAGGCTTAATAAGAATGAGGTGAAGAATGGCCTCTTAAAAGAAAAAAAGAAAAGATCTGGAAGGGGAAGATCCTCAGGATTTCTCACTATCTCATTATTTATTTTTTTTCCCAAAACTTAAAAATCAGTTTAATAATTTTTAGGACCCAATATTTACAAAAACCAGTCACTTATATTTGCTGACCTTCCATTGTTTATATCACCATCTCAGGATAGGGACCAAGTATTGTTAACTTTTTTCCTTTAAAGAATCTAAGTACACAATATATTCAGTGAATACTATTTATAAATTGCTAAGGACTTCTTTTTAATAAAAGATCTGTCCCAAATTATAACTAATTTAGGCTAATATATTATAAATTTGTACCACACTGAAAAGGAAGCTAAGGACAGGCTATTATCCAGAAGACTTGAAAAGCTAACATGTTCAAACAATAAATGTTTTACCTATTAAAAGTTGGGCTAGAATTGAAATTCAAAATCAAGTACCTATTTGAAGGCAGGAAAAGGTGCTGTTTACTACCTTCACTCCCTCCCCTCCAAGCCACCTGTTAAGTACCCTGCCTTTTCCTTACCTCTTCAATTCTACACCCACAGATCATAGAAATTGCCAGTTCCCAGATGGGACCTGTCTATTCTCCTTACAGCACCCCTCATCATCCCTATTATTTTCTGGACCAAAGTGACTCTCCCCTAGTCATCAATCATATGTGTGTTTGCCCCCATTAGAATCTAAGCTCTTTATTAGTAGAGATTGTTTCTTTCTTTGTAGCTGAATCTCCTGTTACCTAGTAGGCACTTAAAATGTTTGGGTGCTTGCTTTTGCTATCTCATTATTTGTTTGATCTGTCCATACTATCCAGACAGGGTATGTTTTGTTCAACTTGTAAAAATTATGTTTTTTAATTTGCTCAGTGAGATTATAATCTAATCAAAGAAAAGGACATTTATATCTTAAAGTTCACCAGTGCCACACAGTGTCAGGCACAGAGTAGTTACTCAAGGATTCTGTGTTAATGATAATTTTACCTTTAATTTTATGTGTGTATAAATTTCTAATTTATGGAATAAAACAAGCACTTCCAAAACATAGTACAATAAAAAGATGACTGAATATGAAACTGCAAATCTACTATGTACAACTTGCTATTCCTTATAAATATATAATAATCATGTAAATTTCTCTTTTTTCTCCCCTCCCTTCAAAAGCAGCCTACCCTTAGACATAAACATGCATGTGTACACTTCTATTATACACTTCTATTTACCAGTTCTTTCTCTGGATGGAGATTATACATTATACATATATTATACACTTCTATTTACCAGTTCTTTCTCTGGATGGAGATAGTGTCTTCCTTCATAGTTCCTTTGTAGTTAATTTCTGTATTTACAATGGCCAAAACAACTGATTCACTCAAGGTTCTTCTTAAAACAATATTGCAGTTACTGTATACAATGTTCTCTTGGTTCTGCTCATTTTACTCTTCATTATTTCATACAAGTCTACCCATGTTTTTTCAAGATCATTGAGTTCATCATTTCTTATGACACATTACAACTCTTTCTGTAGATTTTGGACATCTAGCAGTTCTCAAAAAGAGCTAAAGCTTCTGCAATACAAAAGCATAACTATCTATACTCATCTATCTGTCTTCCAATATGAATGATTTGAACACATTCAGTTGAACTCAACAAATTCATTTGATGTGGTTATATTTTATAAAAATATAAATTACACACAAAATTGCACGCAAAAAAAATAATATTGCACACAAAGATGGAAGTTTTCAAAGTGTAGGGAACTGAATCAGTCACAAAAAATCAATGAAATACATATATAGATGGTGTCACATTGAATTATTGTGTTTGGTCACAAGTAAAATTGCCTCTAGGACTTAAGCATTTCAGGGATTCAGTGAACCCTTTAGTGTTTTGCTTAACCATGAAATGTACACATATTGTATCTATGTACACATAAGATATATGCTGATATTAATTGATTCTTCAAATTCTGTGGTTTAAAATCACATCATCAATCTCTGTAGCTAGACATTTTTATTCTAAGTAAACTGGTGATAGGATCTGATTTACTACTATGAATATAAGAGAGCAGGAAATTCATTATACATTAGTGGTTCCCTTACAGTTGTGCTGATCTTAAGTTGTTGAGGTGTTATCCTGCTGCTACTTCCTACCTCAGTAAATTGACCACCAAGAGTAGTGTCCAGAGTATATATTTTGTGCTGCACTCTCAGCTATCATCTATTAGTAAGTCGTGTTCATTCCTCTAATAGCAATACCTTATATTTGTATAGCAATTTTATTATAATTTTCTAAATTAGACGCATGATATTATCTGATAGATGATGCGTGGTATTCAAGAGCATTGGACTATTAATAGAGCTATGAATTGGTCCAACCATTTTGGAAAGCTTATTGAAGCTAGTAACTAAAAAGTCACTCAATGATCCATAGCACTGAGTCAAAGAGGAAAAAAGACCCTTGGGAGGGGGGATACACATACACATACACATACATACATACATACATACATACATACACATATACACACATCTATCTATTATATATGTATATACACTTAAAGAAGACATTTTTGTAGCAAGAAATAAATTGGAAACTAGGGAAGAGAATTGCTAACCTATTGGTAAATAGGTATATACATTATGATGAAATTTGTAATTGGGAGATAAGATGTGCAGGCATTGGGGCACAGAGAGTCACTTTGCCCTAATGGAAAAGTCAAAGGGGATATGGGGGAAGATATGGGAGAGAGCAGATTGGATGAGGGGATATCCTGTGGGACTGCTATTCTGGGGTGGTGGGTAGCGGAAAAATGGGGAAAAATTGTAACTCAAAATCTGGTGGAAATGAATGATGTAAACCAGAAGTTAATAAAGCATTTGGAAAAAAAATTATGATGAAATTAACATAATGGAATATTATCATGCCATAAATATGGACAAAATAGACAATTCTGGAGAAAATTGGGGAGACTTGTAAGACAGCTCAGAGTGAAGTGAACAGAAGTAGTACAAAGTTTTATACAGTAGCAATGTTATAAAGAAAAAAACTTTGAAGATTATAAAACTGATCAATGCACTGACAAACCCCAAGTCCAGAAGACCAAAGACCAAGCTTGTTACCTAAGTCCTGTCATAGAAATGAAGTAAAATGAAGAATGAGACACATATATTTTGAACACAATCAGTATGAGAACTTGTTTCACTTGATTATGCACATTTCTGAGGGTTTTATTGTAGTAGTTGTGGTTATTGCTATTGTTTTTGAAGGGGAGGATAAGAGGAACAGAAAATAAATGCTAAGTTAAAAAAATAACAACACTGAGCTAAGAGTCTGAAGTCCTGTGTTCAGATCTCAACAGCTACATTGGGCCACCTTGAAGTTTTCTGGTTCTCTATTTCTTCAATTATAAGGTGAGATAGTTGTACTAGAGAGCCATTGAGGTTCTTTCTAGTTCTAAATCCTAGGATTCTTTTTTTTTTTTTTTTTTTTTGCATTTTGGAGGGCAATTGAGGTTAAGTAACTTGCCCAAAGTCACACGGCTAGGTTTTTGTTTGTGCGTGCATTAAGTGTCTGAGGCCGGATCCGAACTCAGGTCCTTCTGACTCCAGGGCCGACGCTCTACTCACTGTGCCACTTAGCCGCCCCAAAATCCTAGGATTCTTATAATTACCACATGAGATAGGTAGACCCAAGTATTACTTTTATTTAATAGATGAGAAAAGGTTGAGCTCAAAGAGATTACAAGAAAAAGTAAAGAAAGAGAGGAATGAAGGAAGAAAGGAAACAAGGAAGGAAGGAAGAAAAGAAGGAATTTGTCAAGTGCCTACTAGTTACCAGGCATTGTATTAAGGACTTTACAAATATTATTTCATTTAATCCTCACAATAACTCTTGCAGTAGGTGCTATTATTGTCATCTTCATTTTATAGTTGAGGAAACTGAAGCAGAAGTTAAGTGACTTGCCCAGGGTTACATAGATAGTACAAATATGAAGCTGGACTTGAACTGAGGTCTTTCTGACTCTAGGCATAGTAATCTATCTACTATGCAACCCAGATGCCAACAGTCACATGCCTGCTCATGCAAAAGGGTGATTCTCAGAGAACAGGGAGTTTTTCAGTTCATTACAGAACAAAAGACAATTTATGACATCTGGCTTTGAGTTAGTCTTAGCATGGTGTAATGGCTCAGTAAAGAGTGTAACCCCATCTTCCACCTTCTTCTAAATTAATTTTAGCTCCATAGTTTCATCTAACCCTATTGTCAGAAACATCATTTTAGGAAGAAATAGTTGTATCCAATTGGTACTGGCCTTGTTCAATATTCTGCTAGGTGTTGTGGGGGATACAAAAGACAGGATTCAGAAACACGAGGATCTTACAAACTCGATGGAGATAATAGAATAAGATGTGGAAAATTATTAAACAATGCAAAACACTTGATTGAGTGCTAGGAGGGAATAAATTAGATATGGACCTTTCATTTCATTGGCATTCAGAATTTTCAGGTGAGGAAACTTCCTCTACTAATTTATTTGGCCACTTTGACTGAAATTTATATTCTTAAAGAGTTGCCTGGAGAGTGGAGTAGTTAAGTGACTTGCCCAGGTTCACACAGTCAGTATGTATCAGAGGCAAGACTGAAAAGTCAGATCTTCCTAGTATAGAGACCTACTCTCTACCCCCTGTGTCACATTACCTCTGTGCTGGTGCCAACTCTGAAGCTCTACAGGAATTCAAAGACAAACAAGGGGAAAACAGTTATAAATAAAAAGCTGAACTTTGCTTTGACTTTGGAACAGGGATCAAATTTGACCAGGAGGACTGTGACCCAAATATAACAGCTTAAGGAAATCATTGTGAGACTTTGTGAAGACCTGGCTCTTCATCAGTTTTTGAAAGTAGTTACCAAATCTAAGAAAAGTATTTAGTTCTCAAAGGTTTTTTGGACTCCCAAGTTTATCTTTTTTTGGATTCAGTAGTCACTACTGATCAAGGCACTATATGACCCCTCTACCTCTTAGAGCCTCTGCACTTCTCAATTGATTTCATTAGATGACAAACATCTGGTCAATACAAATTTTTATTAGTCTTGTTGCATGATTTTCTGACATTTTTAAAAAATATAATTAGAACATTCAGATATATCTGAAGTTTGCTCACTCTAGACTGATGACTTTGTAAAAGGCTGCAACTTCCTTTAAGAAACCAAGAACAAGGGGCGGCTAGGTGGCGCAGCGAATAGAGCGCCGGCCCTGGAATCAGAAGGACCTGAGTTCGGAGCCGGCCTCCGACACCTAATCCGCACAAACAAAAACCTAGCCGTGTAACCTGGAGACTTAACCCCAATTGCCTAAAGGGGCGCTAGGTGGCGCAGTGATAAGCACGGCCCGGAGTTTGATGACCAGATCAGATCCGGCCTCAGAATGAGACCCACGCATAATCAAATGACTAGCCGTGTAACCAGCAAGTTACTTAACCCCAATTGCTTTAAAAAAATATAAAAAATAAAAAAAAAAGAAACCAAGAACAATTGTGGAATTGCTACTACCTGTGGGCCATTGAGAACCATCAGAACCATTTGCCACAGTTCCAGCAATAAGTGAGTGTTCATTTTAATGAACACGTCATGTGTCCTGGAATCAGGGGACAGGAGCTTCTTTGCTGTTCCTCACACAGGACTCTCCATCGGTCAGCTCTAGCATTTTTTACTGACTTTCTGCCATTTGTGTAATTCTCTTCCCCCTCTTCTTCAACTGGTTTCCCCAGTTTCCTTCAAGTCACAGCTAAAATCTCATCTTTGACAGGAAACCTTTCCTGATTCACTTAAGGCTTTTTGATTATCTCAAAATTTTTGTTTATAAATAGTTTATGTGAACTCCTTAAGAGGGGAGATGGGTTATTTTGTTGTTTGTTTGTTACCTTTCTTTTTGTCCCCAGTGCTTAGCACAGTGCCTAGCAAACAGTAGGCACTTAGTAAATGCTTAGTAACTGACTGACTGACTGAATAAATAAACTGACTGAATGAATGAACACACATCTTGTGCCATTCTTGTAGGAATATGTCCTTGTTGTTTGCATATTATTCAATAAACCCTTGAGTTATATTAACTCAGTATATGGCATTGTCTCTGATCCTTAAAATCACAAGCCCAACTAATGAACAAGAAACATTTTCTAACTGTTAAATCAGGCTATAGCTTAGTTGAAAAATAATATAATAATGTTGATGTCAAGAGCAAGATCAACACTTTTTATACATTTCCTGTATTATAGTGAAAAAGGAGAATTATATATTGCTATTGCATAAACTGATTTAACCCTCAGTATGCCTGAGTATGCAGAATAGTCAGATTTTTAATAGTGAAAGTTCAAAGGCGTTCTATCAAGACATTGTTAAAAATTCTGAAAAGGAAATCTGATTGGGACATTTTGAGCTAAAGTGGTAATTGCTCCCTTCTGTTCATAGAATGATCAAAAGTGCTGCTTGCTTATGATTATAATCAGCAGCAGAGTCATCTATTCACCTTTGTTCTTTCTGATTGGCTGGCTGATTTTATGTCTTGTCAAGATAGTGCTGCTCTGAAGGGTGTCTTATATGAGCCCAAGTGAAATGAAGAAGAAAAACACTTCTTCAAAGGTAAATTATAACAGCCCCCTGAGAATGACTTCACTTTCCTAAAATCCTAATCACTTTTGTTGTGAATCTATTGCAAAACAGTATATCCAAAATGATGATGATGTGCACAAAGTCACTCATTCATAGAAAATGGTTTCTATACTCTCAAGTGATTTCCAGGAGGAAGACAGCATGAAATCAACTCGAGAAGCGCTAAAAGGCAGCCCTTTCAAAGAAAGACACAAAGTGAGTTTTCATGATGGAAAGACAGCCAGCACTATAGCTCTTCCATTATAACATTGAAGGGTTATAAAACTCAAACAAAATAAAAGGATTGTGTATTTCCCTGATCTTCTGTTTCTTAGAACATCTTAAAGATAAAAACACAAGTTGTGAAACTACATTTGTTTCACCTAAGATGGATGCTGCATCTGGTCTCAGACACTTATTACCTATGTGATCCTGGGAAAGTCATTTAACCCCGTTTGCCTCAGTTCCTCATCTGTAAAATGAGCTGGAGAGAGAAATGTCAAACCACTCCAGTATCTTTTCAAAAAAAAACCAAATGGAGTCACAAAAAGTCAGACAGGACTGAAGTGACTGAACAGCAACATCATGTTGTTTTGATTAGATTGGATAGGATCTGTGGTTTCACTGATGGGACATTAACAGAATACAGCTCATCTAGAATCTTATGCAGTCTCTTGAGCTTCAGAGAGCTTGACTGTCTTGTCCATGGTTATAGAGCTTGTAAATGTCAGAGGAAGGACTTGAATGTAAGTTTAATGGTTTCAAAGTTCAGCACTCTCTCCACTATGTCATGCTGCCTTTCAAGTGTGACTTTAGGGGAGCAATAAAAGGATATTTGCTCATTTTTTAAACAAGGTGGTATTGACTCTAGGGTCTGTGCTTCCCATAACCCCTAAATTGCTATAGGACCTTAAACCTTTACATTGACAAACATTTCTTTCTGAGGGCATTGCCTCGGGTACCTGTTGTGTGCATCTGGACTACATAGGAGGCAAGAAGCACTCAGAATGGACAATTTTTTTGTGTGTTTGAACACTGTCTAAAGTCAATTGCTTAATAAATAAATTTTAGCCTTAAATAAATATATAATAAATAACCAGCAGGCTATATTGGACTAATATTACCAGCAACATTACAAAAATAATTGCTATTTTGCTTTCACACCACCTTATACAGACATACAAATTAAAAAATGATAATCATAGGAGTTTTTAAGTAGATTTTCATTTTAAGCAAAGGACTGATGAACCACATGAGAACCAGGAACAAGAAATGGAAAGAAGTTCATAGTTTAGAACACACATTTCTTGTGTTACCGCATTCTTGCAAAAAGACTTTTTTTGCAAGCTATGCTTAAATATCTTTCTATTTAGCTGCTATTTTTAAAATAGGTAATGCTGGGGCAGGTAGGTGGTACAGTAGATAACAGCACCAGTCCTAGAGTGAGGAAGACCTGAAGTTAAAATTCACCCTTAGACACTTAACAAACTGTGTGAATCTGGACAAGTCACTTACCCCCTATTGCTTCCAAACAAAAATAATAATAAATAAAGTAATGGTCAGAAAAGTCTGTACCCTAATAAATATGTAGGACTTAAGCTCAAATCTTTCTTTGCTTTGCCTCTTCCTGACAGCTTAAGCGACTTTAGTCAAATCACTTTAGGTCTCTGTGTTGGTTTTATCATATCTAAAAGGAAGGAGTTGGAAAAGATGATTTTTAAGGTCCTTTCCAGTTAGATTCCTTGAGCCTCTATTCATGAAAACCTTCCCCGAGGGGCCTTTAGCATAGTACTGAAAATCACAACTTGCAAAAAGAAACAAACACTTTTCCAATAACATCCATTTGTCCAGTCAGGTTAATAATCTCTCGGATATTTCAAATTGCAGTCTACCATCATAAAAAAAAGCAAAATGATTTGCAGTTGGACTTGAACAACATAGAATTTCTCTTTCTTATAATGCAACATCCCCCTTCTCAAATCTTATAGCTTGTTTTTGAAAAAAAAAGAAAATCAAAGGTCAGTAGAATTGAGATCCTTTATTTATAAGAGCAGAAGGGAGCCCTTTGATATGGGGAATGACCATGCTGCTTCCTTTAATAAATGTTTATTACACACCTACTCTGAGTTCAGCAATATATGGAAGAGAAAGTTACATGCAATAATGTCCCTGACTTCCTGGAGATTAACATCTAGTAAGGAAGATAAGCCAGGTACACAGAGAACTGCAAGGCAGGGTGGTGTGGGATGTAACACCTGACAGGTACAAACAGTAAGTCCTATAGGATGCCTAGAAGCTGCTTGGAAAATAGTTTTTTCCAATGGTCCATTCCTTTCCATTCCTGCTCCTTCCATGGTAACCATGAAAACAAATCCCCAAGTCAGAAAGTCCCAGATGATTCCCCTGATCAGATGATAATTTTACAGGCGGTGTCCACAGCTGCCTCCACGCACAAGAAGCCACTTCTTTTCCAGCTCTAACATCTGGAGCTCATATTTCTGCAACAACACTAGCTGTCATATCTTTGAAACGAAACTTTGAAGAGATCAGTAATAACTAGAGATAATAATATGATAAATAAGAACTCCTTGTTTGGCATGTCACCTAAGGAGGAAGGAAAACCCCCTCCTATAAAAATCATATTCCCCACATAAAAAAGAAGAAAAAAGCCCACAATACCAAGAGAAATATGCCAAAGTACTTTGAGTTCTTTGCAGCAGCTGGGTGGTGCAGTGGATAGAGTGTCAACCCTGAAGTCTGGAAGACTCCTCTTCCTTAGTTCAAATCCAGCCTCAGATACTTAAGTAGCTGTGTGACCCTGGGCAAGTCACTTATCTCTGTCTGCCTCAGTTTCCTCCACTGGAGAAGGAAATGGCAAATCACTCCAGTATCTTTGCCAAGAAATGGGGTCATGAAGAGTCAGGCCTGATTCAATAGCAATTTTAAGTTCTCAGGGGGGAAAGTGGCATATAAATAAAATAAAACTATTGTTTTCATCTTACTTTCTAACTTTGTTTAGGACATTACTAGTACAGAAAGGTTCTGAAGTGAACACTGACTACTTTGGGGATGGAGGAGGGGAATGTGGACTACATTTATTTTATAGAAGCAATGAAACTTTGAAGTAATTTATCTGAAAGTCACTCAGACAACTTCAACAATCTGTAGCATGGCCCGGAAAGAGAACATGAACCCCAATGGCCCCTGAATTGTCAAACACATCAGCCAAGATCAATGCTACAAAGCTGTCTGCTAAAGCTAGAGCACCTGATTCACAGGAGAGTACCCGATTCACAGTTCATTTACTTAGATTTTAAACCCACTTGTGTTACAAGCTTGTTTATCTGATTTAGCAGTCTACAGTAAATCACAAGTAGCAGATTAGAAACTGGGGGAGAGGAGGCAGTTTGAGATGGGCACAGGGATAGCAACAGTAACAAATGCCTGTTGACAACCTGTTATCAAGGGCAGAAGGAGAAAAGCTAAAAACAAATAAAAATGCAAACAACTCGAGATGTTTAAAAATTCAGGCCTTGGGGGCGGCTAGGTGGCGCAGTGGCCCTGGAATCAGAAGGACCTGAGTTCGGAGCCGGCCTCAGACACTTAATCCGCACAAACAAAAACCTAGCCGTGTAACCTTGGGCAAGTTACTTAACCCCAATTGCCCTAAACGGGAGGCTAGGTGGCGCAGTGAGTAAGAGCGCCGGCCTCGGAGTTTGGATGACCCGAGATCAGATCCGGCCTCAGAAAATGAGCACCCATGCATAAATCAAATGACTAGCCCTGTAACCTTGAGCAAGTTACTTAACCCCAATTGCTTTAAAAAAAAATAAAAAAATTAAAAATAAATAAAAATTCAGGCCTTTTAATGCACGGAGCAAACAGTCCTGGACACATTAATAGCACCTTGGGACAGAGTATACAGCAGCACCCAAACTCAAACAGATCAGTAATTTTAAAAATGTAGCAATTCCCTTCAATTATGCAGCTTGAAACTCAGTAATGCATGTCCATCCTGGGCAATTTCTTCCTATGTCATTCCCCAAATTAGCCCCAATGGGGGCTCACCCAACATGGTTGAGGTCATCCTCACTTTCTCCTGCCATTGCATTGGGAGCAGTAATATACTCTGAGCATCCACTTGTCATCCCTTCCTCTTATTACGGGACTAGCCCATCTTCTTTTTCCATCACACAACTCTTTGATTAAATTCTTTCCTTCTTCACAGTTCATTGACCCTATGTGGCAGCCTGCTCATACCCACCACACGCATCTCCATTGCCCTCCACATGACAACCATATCTGATTCTTTACAGGCAGTGGTATTCCAGGTCTCCCTGTTGCACAGCAAGCAACACTGGTAAAATGTTTCTATTGAAATGATGTGCCTTCACTGTCATGGGAAGTTTGGGTGAGTAAATCTGCTTTGAAATTTCCCCAAATCAATCCAGCCCGTTCTCTTTTTAACTCTGGGTCCAGTTAATTATCTGTCTCGTCTGTCACATATATACTCATAGTTGGACAAGTTCTACAGGGTGGCCATTTAAATGCATGCTGACAACTGGATAATTGATATTCTACATCTATTGGGTTTTCTTGTGTGAGTGGACAAATCAAACTTCTCAGAGTGATTATAATTCTTTTCCTGGAAGAACCATGTATATTGTGGCTTGATGTCTCTTTAGTACCATTTACATTTTTGGTAAGGGCCTCAGAAACTGTGATAAGTGGGTCTAAGTATGATAATTCTACTATTCTTGAGGGGAAAAACAGTTGTAATTATTTTTGTAAATCTTTTCCATTTTTCTTCTGTTTACAATTCTCTTGCCTTATTCATACTTGGATACCTTGAAACTTTCCTTAGTTACATATTTTGCCAACCTTTCACTAGAGTGGTTTTATCCCCAACTTTCTATAATTTATGAAATGATACTGTTCATAATCAGCCATGATTCTTCATGAATATTACAGACAAATCTATATTCAAAATTACTACTGCCTTTGGCAAGCATCTGTATCTATTTGTCAAATAGGGCAAATGGTGTTTTTTGAGCTCTTCTGGTCTCTGTTGTAGCAATTAATTTGAACTGGTTTAATTTCTTAATGAAATTATTTTTGTTGTTGATATCATTTCTCTTGTCCATTTCCTATTTAAAAACATTTCAACTGCTTATTTAAAAATGCATTTAAATCACTCTAATTGTTTGTCATGTCCTCCCCATTTCTATTCCTCTTGTTTATTATAAATTCTGGTCTTAGCTCTGACAAGAAGTCAGTATGATTAACTATCTTAGGGATAAATCCCATGCCCATAAGTCTTTTCCTGTCTATTAAAATGTAGTCAATTTCATTATTTGTGATGCAGTTTAGTATTTGCCATATATAATGTGTACCATTTAAAAAAAATGATGATGATATGGGGACATGAGGCTTTTTTCAGTCTTTCAGTCTGTTTCTTTCATTTCTTTCTCCTGAACTATCCTTTCCCCATCCTTACTTTTTTCTTTTTTCTTTTTTTTTTCCAGCTGACCCAAATGCTTGCTTTTATTTATTTTTTTATTAATTTATTAGTTTAGTTTCAGTTAACAAGATTCAATTCCATAGTTCCTTGATTTTCAAATTTCTTTTACTTCCCTCCCCCCTCCCCTCACGACAGCATATAGTACAGTATAGGGTCTGCAAATGCATTCATATTAGACATTATTCCAATTACAAAGGCATATTGTACTAGGTGGGATGAAAGATGGTAAGGAAGAAATAAAACCAAACAATGAGAAGAACAAGATCATTTAGTTTGCTTCCATCAGGATTCAGGCTCAGTTCTTAATAGTTATATCTCTGGATGGCGCATTTCTCACATTCTTGAGTCATTCGGGATTAACTTATATCACTGCATTGCTGAAAAGAGTCCAGTCTGTCATAGCTGGTCATCACAGATATGGTATGTCTGTGATTGTATACAAATTTCTTCTGATTCTACTCTTCTCACTCAGCATCAGTTTGTATAAGTCTCTCCAGGTAATTATGAAATCTGACACCTCCTCGTTTCTTATAGCACAATAAAATTCCATTACATTCATATACCACAACTTGTTTAGACATTCCCCAATTGAAGGGCACCCCTTTAGTTTCCAATTCTTTGCAACCACAAAAAGGGCTGCTAAAAATATTTTTGTACATATGGGTCTTCCTCCCACTTCTATGATCTCTTTGGGATATAACCCTAGAAGTGGTATGGCTGGGTCAAGGGGTATGAAATTATTTATAATCCTTTGGGCATAATTCCAGATTGTTCTCCAGAATGGCTGGATAAGTTCACAACTCCACCAGCAATGTATTAGTGTTCCAATTTGTCCACATCCTCTCCAGCATTTGTCACTTTCTTGTTTTGTCATCTTAGCTAATCTGACTGGAGAGATGTGGTATCTCAGAGTTGTTTTGATTCGCATTTCTCTAATTAATAGTGATTTAGAGCATTTCTTCATATGCTTATAGATATCTTTAATTTCTTTCTCTGAAAACTTCCTATTCATATCCTTTGACCATTTCTCAATTGGGGAATGACTTGTATTCGTATAGATTTGGCTCAATTCTCTATAAATTTTAGAAATGAGTCCTTTATCAGAGACACAAGTTGTAAAAATTCTTTTCCAATTTCCCACCTCCCTCTTGATCTTGGTTACATTGGCTTTGTTTGTGCAGAAGCTTTTCAATTTAATGTAATCAAAATTATCCATTTTGCATTTTATAATGCTCTCTAATTCTTGTTTGTCCTAAAATCTTCCCCTCTCCACAGATCTGTCAGGTAAACTATTCCTTGCTTTCCCAAATTGCTTACAGTATCATCCTTTACACCTAGATCATGCACCCATTTAGACTTGATTTTGGTATATGGTGTTAGATAGTGATCTATGCCTACTTTCTGCCATACTGTATTCCAGTTTTCCCAGCAGTTTTTGTCAAACAGTGCATTCTTATCCCAAAAACTGGGGTCTTTGGGTTTATCGAACACTAGATTACTATATTCCTTAACTGCTGGGTCTCCTGCGCCTAATCTATTCCATTGATCCACTACTCTACACCTCTGCCAGTACCAAGCAGTTTTGATGACTGCTGCTGTATAATACAGATTAAGATCTGGCATAGCTAGTCCACCTTCTCTAGCATTTCTTTTCATTAATTCCCTTGATATTCTAGACCGTTTGTTTTTCCAAATAAATTTTATTATTATTTTGTCTAACTCTACAAAGTAGTTTTTTGGTAAATTGATTGGTATGGCACTAAATATATAGTTTAGTTTGGGTAAAATTGTCATTTTTATTATATTAGCTTGACCCAGCCACGAGCAATTGATATTTTTCCAACTATTTAGATCTGTTTTTATTTGTGTGAGAAGTGTTTTGTAGTTGTGATCATATAGATTCTAGGTTTGTTTTGGCAAGTAGATTCCCAAATATTTTATAATGTCTACAGTGACTTTAAATGGGATTTCTCTTTCTATCTCTTGCTGTTGAGTTTTATTAGAGATGTACTGGAATGCTGAGGATTTATGTGGGTTTATTTTATATCCTGCAACTTTGCCAAATTTATTTATTGTCTCAAGTAGTTTTTTACTTGATTCTCTAGGATTCTCTAAGTATATCATCATATCATCTGCAAAGAGTGATAGCTTGGTCACTTCTTTGCCTAATTTGATTCCTTTGATTTCTTTTTCTTCTCTAATTGCTACTGCTAGTGTTTCTAGCACCAGATTGAATAAGAGGGGTGATAGTGGACACCCTTGTTTCACTCCTGATCTTATTGGAAAGGCTTCTAGTTTATCCCCATTGCATATAATACTTGTTGATGGTTTTAAATAGATGCTATCAACTATTTTAAGGAAGGCTCCATTTATTCCTATACTTTCTAGTGTTTTTAATAGGAATGGGTGTTGTACTTTGTCAAAAGCCTTTTCTGCATCTATTGAGATGATCATGTGGTTTCTGCTAGTTTTATTGTTGATGTGCTCAATTATGCTGATGGTTTTCCTAATATTAAACCATCCTTGCATTCCTGGAATGAATCCTACCTGATCAGAGTGTATTATTTTTTGTGATAAGTTGTTGGAGTCTTTTGGCTAATATTTTATTTAGAATTTTTGCGTCTAAATTCATGAGGGAGATTGGTCTATAATTTTCTTTCTCTGTTGTATCTCTTCCTGATTTAGGAATCAGTACCATATTTGTGTCATAGAAAGAGTTTGGTAGGACTCCTTCTTCACTAATTTTCCCAAATAGTTTGTAGAGTATTGGAATCAATTGTTCTTTAAATGTTTGATAGAATTCACTAGTGAACCCATCTGGCTCTGGAGATTTTTTCCTAGGGAGTTCATTGATGGCTTGTTTGATTTCTTTTTCTGAGATGGGGTTCTTTAGGTAATTCACTTCCTCTTCAGTTAATCTGGGCATTTTGTGATTTTGTAAATATTCATCCATTTCACTAAGATTGTCATATTTATGTGTATACAATTGGGAAAAATAATTCCTCATTATTATTTTGATTTTCTCTTCATTAGAGGTAGATTCCCCCTTTTTATTTTTGATACTCATAATTTGGTTTTCTTCTTTCTTTTTTTTATCATATTGACTAAGGGTCTATCAATTTTGTTGATTTTTTCATAGAACCAGCTCTTAGTTTTATTTATTAATTCAATAGTTTTCTTAATTTCAATTTTATTAATCTCTCCCTTGGTTTTCAATATTTCTAATTTAGTACTAAATTGGGGATTTTCAATTTGTTCTTTTTCTAACTTTTTCAATTGCATGTCCAATTCATTGACCTCCCTTCTCTCTGCTTTAATTAAGTGTGCACTCAGGGATATAAAACTTCCCCTGAGAACTGCCTTTAGTGCATCCCACAAATTTTGGCATGTTGTTTCATTATTATCATTCTCTTGAATGAAATTATTGATTGTTTCTATAATTTCTTGTTTGACCCACCAATTTTTTAGGATTAAATTGCTTAATTTCCAATTAGTTTTTAGTCTATCTTTCCATGGCCCTTTATTGCATATAATTTTTATTGCATCATGATCTGAGAATGATGCACTTAAGATTTCTGCCTTTCTGCACTGGACTGTGAGGTTTTTATGCCCTAGTACATGGTCTATTTTTGAGTATGTACCATGTACTGCTGAAAAGAAAGTAAATTCCTTTTTATCCCCATTCAGTTTTCTCCAGAGATCCATCATATCTAGTCTCTCTAAGATTCTATTCACTTCCTTAACTTCTTTCTTGTTTATTTTGAGGTTAGATTTATCGAGTTCAGAGAGGGGGAGATTAAGGTCCCCCACCAGTATAGTTTTGCTATCTATTTCTTCCTCTAATTCCTTTAACTTCTCCTCTAGGAATTTGGATGCTATACCACTTGGTGCATATATATTAAGTAGTGATATTGATTCATTCTCAGTGGTGCCTTTTAGTAGGATATAGTTTCCTTCCTTATCTCTTTTAATTAGATCTATTTTTGCTTTTGCTTTATCTAAGTATTGCTACCCCTGCTTTTTTTACTTTAGCTGAGGCATAATAAATTTTACTCCAACCTTTTACCTTTACCCTGTGGGTATCTCTTTGTTTCAAATGTGTTTCTTGTAGACAGCATATTGTAGGATTATGGTTTTTAATCCATTCTGCTATCCGTCTCTGTTTTATGGGAGAGTTCATCCCATTCACATTCACAGTAATGATGACTATCTCTCTCTTCCCCTCCATCCTATTCCCTCCCCTGTTTATGTTTTTGTTTCTTCCTTCTCCCTTCCCCTCCTTGCAGTTTTCCCTTTTGACCGCCCCCTCCCTCAGTGTTCCCACCCAGTGACCCCCCCTTCTTAACCTACCCTCTCCCCTTACTACTATTTTCCTCCCTTCTAATCCCTCCCTTTAGTCTCCTCCTTTTCACCCCCCCCTTACCCTCCCACTATCTATAGGACACAATAAATTTTTATACTTATCAGAGTAAATTACTCCTCGTTTGATTCCAAACCAATGAGAGTAAATTTCAAACAGTGCTCCTCTCCCTCCCTCCCTCCAATTCCTCTATTTAATGAATTTATGTGTCTATTCACGTTAGATTCTTAAACTTCACTGATTAATTTGATCCTTCTTTGAACCAGAACCAGTGAGAATAGTGTTTAAATGATGTTCCTCTCCCTCTTACTTTCCCTTCTTCTATAGTGTTTTGATGCCTCTTCAGATGGCATATTTTACCTTTTCCTAGCTCATCCTTTCCTTTTTCCCATTACAGTACCTTTGATCCCCTTAATAGTCTTTTTTTTAGACTCCATGTTAGTGCATTCATACCCACACCCTCTAAGTATAACCCTTTTGCAGGTCCTGATAATCATAAAGATTTTGAATATTGACAGTTATCAGCTCCACATATAGGGATGTGAACATTTTGGTCTTGTTGCATCCCAAGTAATGAGCGTGTGTTTGTGGGTGTGGGTGTGTGCACTTATGCATGTGTGAGTCTGTGTTACCCTTGTTTACCTTTTTATGTCCTTCTGGAGTCTTGTAATTGGAGATCAAATTTTCCATTGAGCTCTGGCTTTTTCATCAGGACAGTCTGGAAGTCCCTTACTTCATTAAATGTCCATCTCCTTGCCTGAAAGATTATGCTCAGTTTTGCTGGGTAGTTAATCCTTGGTTGTAGTCCTAGCTCTCTTGCCCTACGAAATATCAAATTCCAGTCCCTCCGCTCTTTTAATGTAGAAGCTGCTAGGTTCTGTGTGATCCTAACTGTAGTTCCTCGATATTTGAATTGTTTCTTTTTGGCTGCTTGTAGAATTTTTTTCTTTAATCTTGTAATTCTGGAATTTGGCTACTATATTTCTTGGAGTTTTCAGTTTGGGATCTCTTTCAGGAGGAGTCCGGTGAATTCTATTGATAGCTATTTTATCTTCTGATTCCAGGACCTCAGGACAGTTTTCTTTGACAGTCTCTTGGAGGATGTTGTCTAGACTGCTTTTTTCATCATGACTTTCTGGTAGACCAATAATTCTTAAGTTGTCTCTCCTGGATCTGTTCTCTAGGTCAGTTATTTTTCCAGCGAGATATTTTACATTTTCTTCCAATTTTTCGATCGTTTTTTTTTTTTTTTGCATTGACTCCTGCTGTATCATAGAGTTCTGAGTTTCAGTTTGATTGTATCTAATTTTTAGTGAATTATGGTCTTCAGTTAGTTTTTGAAGTTCCTTTTTTAGGGAGGTATTTTCTTTTTCCAAGTTGGTCACTGCTTCCCTGATTTGGTCTTTAAAATTTTTCTTAAGCTCCTCCAGGAATGCTATTTGGGCTTGAGACCAGATCATGTTTCCTTCTGTGGTCTCTGGTGTGGGCAGAGAGTCTATATTTTCCTGTGTGTTTTGTTGTTCTTGCCCTGCATAGTATGCTCAAATAGACTTTCTTGCCTTCCCCTTCTCCTTTTCAGCTTCCTTCCTTCCCATTGTGACTTCCTGTTTCTTAGTTTCTCAGGCTATGAGTTTGGGGCCTGATCCTTGACTTTGAATATCTCTGGGTGGCTAGTTTATGGCTAAGTCAGGGAAGTCAGTGAGGAATGTAGATGTGTAGGTGGGGATGAGTCTGACTGCTTCAGATTTCTGCCTCTATACCCCTGGGCTATAAGTAGGCTTTTGTTGGTGAGGTGAGGTGGGGCTTGTTGGGGCCCCACCCTCTCTTCTCTTTGGACTCCTGGCTGTCTCAGTTACACCCCTTCTTGGAGATTCTCAAGCCTGAGGCTATTTCCATTAACTTGGGATTTCAATCGGGGTGGGAGACTTATCTTTGGGTTTTCTGCTTCTTGAAGGAGGGATGGGAGGATCTGAGCAGCTAGAATTTACTTTGCCATTCCAGCCCCTGTATTATACAGGCAGGCAGTTTCTAAACTCCCAGACTGGGGGCTGAATGCAGCCTGAGAAGCCACTCTCTCCACTGGGGGCCCTACTCTCCTACCTGGCTCCAAAGATCCGTTCCTCTGCGAGATGACTGCGATTCTTCTTTGGTAAGTCTGAAGGCTGGGGCTTTTTCTCTCTCTGGTGTAGTCTGCTTGCCTGCTCTTAGGTCTGAGCTGTGCAGACCCCACGCGCTCTGCGCTCGACCTGTGCGGACACACTGGGCAACCTCCCGGGCTGGATTCTGCCAATATCTTTCTTCCAGTGTGCTCTGTCACTCCGGAATCCGCTCAGATTCACCCTTTGAGACTTAGTGACCGAGGAGCTCAGCGAGGTTACTGCTTCCTTTCCGCCATCTTAAAATGCTTCCTTTTATGGAGGAGAAAACTGAAATACAGGGAGGTGGAGTCCTGAATGGAACAGCCAGAAGGAGAGCCTGGATCCTCTGCATCCTTACTTTTTTCTACCTTTGCTTTGAAGTTACCAAATATCAGCAGAATATATCAATTTGTTTTGGAAGATTTTTTCAAGTTCTTCATAGAATTTCTATGCCACTTTGTCCTTAACAATTTATGAAGCTAAAACTATTTTCATGGTGGTCTTTTTGAAAATAGCTATAATCAGTACTGTAATATGTGATGGGCAAATGTACCATGAAATAATATTTCTCCTAAGTTTAGAGCATATTATATCACACTCTGCTAACTCCTTTCTTTTTCTCTCCAAGGAGTACCTGAGAGTCAATCTTCTACTTAGCTGTAATTTCTTCTGGTTTTGGTTATAGCAAGAATGACAAAAATGATCTGATTTAGCTTCTCCAGCAATATTTCCATTCATTGGTCATTAGGCATGATTCTCACATTTGACATACCAAGAGTCAAAAGTTTTTTAGATAAGCTAAAACTGTGTTCTTCGCACTCTTTGCCCCCTTTTCTGGTGATACCCATGTCATTGCAGAAATAAAAGATTTAGAGTCCTTTAAATTTGTCCTTGTTTATCATCATTCAGTAGGCATTCTACTGGTGATATATTATTTTCTGTGAAGAAGTAGGCTGGTCCTCAGGAAAAATCATTTCTTCTGTTCCTGGAGCCATGCTCAAAGCCTTTCCAACATGGTTGAACCTACCAAAATCGACACTTTGCTGGAATGGCCGTTAAAAACATGGGATCACTTCCACTTTATGATGAGGCATTGGAATAAGACTTTAATAGAAGATATTACAGTAAAATATTATTTTTATAATAATAATAATAATAATAAATTACATTTCTACAGCACTTCAAAGTTTAAAAAATTCATTTGACCAATAAGTATCCTGTTAGGTTAGCAGCATTTTCTCCTTTTGACAAGTGAGTAACTGAGTATTAGGGAACTTAAGTATTTTTCAGGAATATCCAAGTAACAAGTGTTGGAATTGGGAATTGAATTCACATATTTAGATTCTAAAACTAGTGCACCTTTGACACTAATCTACTGCTTTACAAACGGATACATGGTTTTCCCTATCAAAGATGGAAAAGCGCTGCCCATGGACTCTAATGCCATAGTGTCAGACGGTTTACAGGAAAGGGAAATGACCCTAAATAGAATAACGCCCAGACAAGAAGTCAGAGTGGAGCAAGTGTACAGAGAGGAGACCCATGCTAGAAATGACACAAGATACCAAAGGCCTGGAAATAACCTCAGGTCAGATTAATATTGAGGGAAAAAAGGCAACTGAGGAAACATCAACAACCACTGATCCATATGTCTACTTTCCCTTCTATATAAAGTCTCTATAAGACTCATTTATATACAAATCGAAAGCGCTCTTGATTAGGATGTCATTGAGGAACAAACAGGCTTTGTTAGTAGTATTTTCCAATGGGCCACATCTTTACCATTTCACAACAGAAAGTGGTATAGAATATAAGATCTTACTGTGCTTATTACTTGATGATCATGAAAAAACACATTTAACATAGGATAAAACTTGTAATATATGGATAACAGCACTAAAAGGCTCACAAAATCATTTGAAATTCCTTAAAGAAATGACTCTAATTACATTGTTAATTAATTAATATCAAACCAGAATGAGGACAGAGACATATGTTCACCAAATCTCTTTGCCACTGTTACAGAGAAGATCCAGTGCAGAATTCAAGCTAAAAATGTAGTTGCTGGCCTGATGGTGAGGTCTTCCCAATGCACTTGCTTTTGTGGATGACATTGTCGCAGTTACATCAAAGTCTGACATACCAAAGAGCTTGCTAGAAGGGGCCCTGAGCCACTCAGAAGTGTTTAACGTGACAACCACTCAGGAAACATCAAGCAGGGGAAGTATCCCAGACTATGCTATGCAGTTAGGTGGACAACCTAGAAAGTAGGGCTTCTGAAGTCTGTTGAAGCCTATGGGTCTCTTCTCCAAATAATGTTTTTAAATGATTAAAATAAAATATATTGGATTACCAAGTAAAGAAAAGGCTGGTGAAAGTATATATATCTTCCCCATTCATATTCATGGACCCCTAGGAATCTATTATCTGGACCCCTTAAGTGTGCATGGATACCCAGTTAAGATTCTAGTGACACAGAAAAGAAAATTGAAGGGAAAAGCACAAAGAAGAAACAAAATTATTGCTAATTACAGATGGTATGATGGTGTAAAGAACCATAGAGAGTCAACTTAAAGAATAATTGAAATGATAAAATTTACCAAAGTTGTAGGGATATTAAATAAATCCACATAAATAATTAGTATTTCTATATGTTCCAACAAAGCCCACTAGTAAGAGAGATGAGAGAAATTCCATTTAAAATAACTATGGAATCTTAAAAAGTACTTGGGAGTTTACCTTAAAAGAAACATACAGGATCTTTATGAAGACAACTATAAGAAAATCTTTATGGTAATAAAAACAAACCTAAATATTTGGAAATATTGATTACTTATGGGTAGGAAGAACCAATATAATAACAATGTAAATATTACCTAAATTTACCTATTCAGAGTGTCATATTAATTCAGTTATCAAACAATTACTTAATAGAAAAAATAATGATATAATTTATCTGGAAGGCCAAAAGGTCAAGAATCTCAAGGAGGGGTGGCTAGGTGGCTCAGTGAGTAGAGTGCCAGCTCTGGAATTAGAAGGACCTGAGTTCGGATCCGGCCTCAGACCCTTAACACACACACACACACACACACACACACACACACACACACACAAACCTAGCTGTGTGACCTTGGGCAAGTTACTTAAGCCCAATTGCCCTCCAAAAAGAAAAAAAAATCTCAAGGAAAATAATTATAAAAGCAGTGGGAAACAAAGGGGTCAGGCAGCAGCAGATCTCAAGCCCTACTACAAAGTAGTAATCATCAAACTTATTTGGTAATCACTTAAAATGGAGATATTGATCAATAAAACTATTAAAGAATACATGGGAGCAAATTTTTTCTAGTAGCATAGGGTATGATAAACCCAAAGATCCCAGCTGCTGGGGTTAGAACTAATTATTTGACAAAAACTGTTATGAATACTGGAGAGTAGTCTGGCAGAAATCAGATTTATACTGACACCTTACACCATATAGCAAGTGAAGTTCCAAATGCATACCTGACCTACATATAAAAGGTCACATTATAAACAAATGAGAGGCACAAAGAAGGAATTACTTTCTGGACTTATGGATGGGGGGAAGAGTTTGTGACTAAACAAGGGATGATTGTAGAAGCTAAAAACAAACAATTTTACTACATAAAATAAAAAAATGTTTTTGCACAAATTTAATTAAATAAAAATTAGAAAGGAAATAAGTAACTGGGGAAAATCTCTATAGCAAATTCTCTTATGAAGGTCTCTTTCCTAAGATAAATTTAAAAAAAACTTATTCAAATTTACATTATAAAATAAGAGTAAGAGGCATTCCTCAATTAATGAATGATCCAAGAATATAAATAGGCTATCCCTAACTACATCAGAAATATTGCAAATTACTAATGAGATACATGCAAATTAAAGCAGCTTCAAGGCTTAGTCTTATAACTAGCAGGTTAGCAAAACTGATACACCAACACCCCCCCTCCAAAAAAAAAGAGAGAAATGCCAAATATCAGAGTGGGTTTGAAAACACAGGCACATGGATACATTCACTGAGCTGTGAAGTGATCCACCCATTCTGTAAAGCAATTTGGAACTGTGCCCCAAAAGATAAAAATCACAAAGAGACTGAAGAGGGAAAGTACACAAATATTTAAAACAGATTTTTTTTTTATGTCAAAGAACTGGAAACTTTTATGGGAGATGAGCAGAGTTTTCTTACAGAAAGCAGGATTTTCACTGGAACTGGAAGGAAACCAGGGAAGGAGGAGATGAAGGTGAGGAGGAAGAGAATTCCAGGCATGGAGCTTAACCAGTGAAAAGGCCCAGAATCAAGAAATGGAATGTCTAGTATAGGAACAGCAAAGAAGCCAGTCATTAGACTGTTGAAGATGGAAGGAGGAGAAAGATGTATGAGGCCTAGAAGGTTAGAAAAGGGCCAGGTTATGAAAAGCTTTAAAATCCAAAGGATTTTATATTTGATCCTGGGGGTAATAAGGTGCCACTGTAGTTTATTTAATAGGGTGATGACATGACCGGACTTGCACTTTAGGAAGAGCCCTTTGATTACTGAGTAGAGGATAAACTGGAGTGAGGGAGACATAACACTAATAGGTGGCATGACACCTGAGATGCCAGGTGGACATCCAGAGTGCTCCTCAGATATCAGGAGAAAGCAAGGCAGGTCTTTAGCATATTGGGTGGGGAGAGTCTATATTGAACATATGGGAGGACATGGACAAGAGCCATGGAGTATGGGCAGGCAGGGAGGAATTGTTATCTTCTTCATAGGAGGGAATATCCATATTGATGAGATGATCCATGCATCTGAGTCTTTGAATATGCTCTTTCCCCTAATCACAGCCATAAGTCTTTAAGAAAAGGTTAAACTTTACTGTGTATACTCTTTAAGAAGTCAGGAAGTTTTAGTAAGATTTAGTAAGATTCTCAAATCAAATTTTAAACAAAGCTCTGATACTGACAATGTGGGCAAAATGAGTTTCCTTGCATAGAGACCTCAAACATCTAATACGTTTTCCAAGCCTCACTCTCCCCACCACAGCCAAATAATAATAATAACAGGAGAACAGTGGCACACTGCTGAATAACCCTGAGATGAGAGCCCAGTGTGCACCTGTGAAAGAACAGCAGCCTTTCATTACAGAGATCGATTTCAGGTTTTAAGCTTCCAAAAGATAATTATTAGGAGCCAGAATGAGAGAGGAAGAAAAAAAATCACACACACACACAATAGACTATAGAATGTTCCCTTGTGCCTTCCAAAAAGCCATGTGTTGATTTTCTCCTTTCTTTCCTCAATTGCTTCTCCTCCCTCCTGGCCTTGAGGACTTGCTTGCTCCTGTCTTTGCCTGACCTCCACCGACCATGAGTTTCTTTCAGAGTAAAGATTCTGACTCCCGATGTTTAGTGGCAGAATTCTAACACCTGAAAAAATTACATACTTTCTTCTTGCATCCTCCAAAGTCTGTGCCAACTTGTCTTGACTCTACCCCCTAGTCTTGCTTTATTTGGATTTCATTTCATTTGAATGTGACATTTTTTAAAGAAGAGATAACATCAAATTAGCAAAACTAATTGTTCAGCTAGACCCAGACCCACTGCTATCTCATATACTTGGTGATCAGAAAAGTATTTCTAAAAGTCAGCCTCAACCCAGCCAATTGCATTTGAAAATATAAGTGATATCCTATCACTAAAGAGAGAAGGAATCTGATCACCCTGGAAGACTATTATGCTTCAACTCTTCCTCATCCAAACCCCCTTTGTGCCTTCCCATTTTGTCATGTGCATTATTCAGTAAAACCTAATAAACAGTTGTAGCTATCCTGACTTAGTTGACTGATTCTGCTTATGTCTGAGGATACAAAGCCCACAGTGTATACAAGGTAGTCAGGATTTCACCTGGTAGAGAGAGTCTCCAGGAAGTTAGTGATTCCAAAATGCAGGGCTCCCTTCTACTGTCTTCATATGGTCTCCTCCTTATTTTTAGGGCAAATAAACCTGATTCTTGATGCCTCATAGGGGATACTCCCTAAACCTCCCATTATCACTGCTATTTTCCCCTGGATCATCTGTAGTTTGTAAATTTCACACCTCATCAGGATCAAACAATGAAGCCTACTCTGGACGGATATTATGAACTGGCCAGAACAAAAGGCAACTTTCCTGCTCTCCCTCCCTCCCATCTCCCCAGATCTCCCTTTTTGTAGGGTTAAAATCTACCCAGCTGCTAGACAAATGTCTACCTTGCCCCGGGGGAGGGGTGGGAACATTTAATCTTGTGCCTGAACATAGAAGGGGAAACTGAGGCTCAGAACAGCTCAAGGTCACAAGCAGCAGAGGTAGGAAATTAACCAAAGTCCTCTGACTCCCTAACTCAACATTCATTCCACTTTGCCTAAGCAACAGTACTCTTGCATCAGGCTTTTAAAGGGTTATCTCCTCTGCTCCCTTCCCCCACCAAGTCCTTCTATTCAGTCATCATTGGAAAAACTACTTCATGCTTGAAAAGTTTGAAGTTACATGACTCAAGGGGAGGTCGGGTTTTGTGAACTGCTCATTAAATTGGAACAATCACATGTGATGCCGATGTGGAACTCTGAGGTTTGGAAAGCACTGTTTACAGTCTCTGTTGATTCTTAAGACACATCAATGAGGCAGGAACTAAGAGTATTACTGACCCTATTTTACAAATTAGGAAACTAAAGTTCAGCCAGGTCAAGTAAGTTGTTGATAGTCAAAGAACTATTAATTATGCCAGATAGGATTCAAACTCAGGTCTTTCCAGCCACCACATTAAGCATTCTTGCCCCTATTTCACAGCATATCTCTATAGACAATAAATCTAGAAAATTCAGGCCAATATAGCCAGTATATTTGTATCTATATGTATTTGTATCCATCTATATGGAGAATAGATGGATCAAATAAAATAACATTTATAGAAGATTTTGCCAGAGTTGGCAGACTTTATCCATAAGGTTTATCTTATAGGTATTCTATAGAGGGATATGGATAGAAAAGGTTTATCTTATAAAGTCTTCCAACTTTAAGCTTGGCAAAGCCCTTCATAAATATTATCTTATTTGATCCCCAGAACTACCCTGAAAGATGGGTGCTATTATTATCCCTTTTATTACAGATAAGAAAACTGAGGCAGACAGAAGTTAAACTACTGGCCCAGAATCACACAGCTAATAAGTATTTGAGGTGGAGGCAGAGTCAAGATGGCGGAATAGAAACAGGACTTCTGTGCAGCTCCAGCTTCCACTTTCACCAATCCATGTAAAAGGAGACCCTGAACAAACTTTGGGGCTACAGAACCCACAAAATGACACAGAGAAGCTAACTTCCCTCTGAGGACAGCCTGGTAGCCGAGCCCAGCCCCTTGTAAGCCAGAGGTTTTAGCCCCAGGGTGGGCCTGACCAGCAGCCAGCTGGAGGGACTCCAGAACACCAGCAGCTGTAGTGTTTCGAGAATGATCAACATATAGATGCTAAGGACACAGTGAGAGGACAGTGCAATTTGGACTTTGGGACCAGCAGTGGGAAGAGCATCGGCTTTTGCCCCCAGGGCAAGAAGCCACTGAGGAGCCATGTCATAGCCTGCACCACACTGCAGTTTCAGCTCCTGACCTGCAGATCATAGGGGTCTGATGATCAGTCTGGGGTGGGGGGGTAATTGCTGTGTCTGGTACATAATAGGTGCTTAATCAATGCCTGTTGACTTAATGAATATATTGCACATTGCATAACAATAATCTGTTATACAGTGAACACACGAATACAAGAAATACAATGTCTGATATATTAGAATGCATGGGGTATAGAGTCATAAGATTTCTCTTTGTTTTTACCAAAGAAAATGTGTTTTCGAATCCACATTATTTCCTTTTCATCTGGCATTTTCTGGAAAAAACACTTGCATGCTAAGTGTGAAGGACACACCCTCACTTTAACTGCCCTACAATTTGTTAGTTCAGCCAGGCATTGCTCCCATTCTCCTAAAAGATGTCTCAGTGTAGAGCGGTTCTACTGGCAAATGAGAATTTCCAGCATAACATGCCAAACAGCAATGGATTTGATGCACACCAAGTCACTTACCTCTGGCGACAGCTGGGGGGGGAAAGGTGGAACTACGGACTGAATTATCAATCTGAAGAAAAGAAATGTCTCCAAAGTAGAGAGTCATTAACTCTTCTGTGTGTATTTGGACCCAACCCAGTCTTAAAAAAATTTCAAGGGACTCAGGGTCCTCATGTATTTATTTCAAACATACTTCTGTGTTACAGATAAAAGCAACAAGCTGGTGCTCAGTGACAAGCTGCATGCTTCTTTTAAAGTGATACTGTTCTGGTGATGCAGCACAAATAAACTTAAATGTTCTATTATGCTTGTGATCACTAAAGGCATGTTTGTGCAACTGAAGAATTTAGGGACCCAAACTCTTTCATTCATATGGATATATAGTGCACATAAAACGCATTTATGAAATGAATGAATGGATGAAACAAGACCAAACTGTTAGGATGAAGGGATGGACTTGTGGATATAGCCCAAAAGGTACCGATTAGTTCCAGTCCCCACAAGTAATAATGTCAAAACATGTATTTGGCTGGCTTCAGAATTCATATTATCTGCCTCAGTCTCACTCTGAAAAGGTGATCAGATGTACTCTTTTATCCAGATGGAATCCTATTGTTAGTAATTCATATTAATACTATTTCAATATTTTACAGATTTAACAATGTGGGCTCTCTCTCCACACATTACACTTTTTCTGTACCTGGAGAGACCATTCTCATGGGTGTTGTTCTGGCTTAAAGAAATAAAAAATTGTTCCCTAATGACAGGTCTTTGAAAAAGAAAACAAACAACAAAATAAAACAATAGAGTAAAAAGAGTATGTTTCAATCTGCATTAAAAATTCATTAAATTCATCTCTCTCTGGAGGTGGATAGCATTTTCATCATGCATCTTTTGAATGACTTTGGGTCATTGTCTTGATCAACGTAGCTCAGTCATTCACAGCTGATTATCATAAAATATAGTTGTTAATATATACAATATTCCTCTGGTTCTGCTTGCTTTACTTTACACAAATTTGTATAAGTCTTCCCAGGTTTCTCTGAACCTATCCTGCTTATACTATCTTATAGTAAAAACTATATCATAATCATATACCACAGATTGTTCGGCCATTCCCCAATTAATGGGCATCTCCTCTATTTCCAATTCTTTGCCACAACAAAAAGAATTACTCTAAAGATTTTTGTACAAATAGGTCCTTTTCCTTTTTCCTTTGATCTCTTTGGGAAACAGATGTAGTACTGGCATTGCTAGGTCAAAGTCTGTAGGCACAGTTCCTGATTGTTCTCTAGAATGGTCGGATTACTTCACAACACCACCAAAAGTGCATTAGTGTCCCAATTTTTCCACATCTCCTCTAGTAGTTGTCATTTTCCTTTTCTATAATTCTAGGTAACCTGATAAGGAATGAAGTAGTATCTCAGAGTTGTTTTAATTTGTATTTATTTAACCATTAGTGATTTAGGGCATTTTTTCATAAGACTATATAAAGCTTTGATTTCTACTTCTAAAATCTGTTTATATCCTTTGACTATCAACTGGGAAATGTTTCATATTTTTTATAAATTTGACTCAGTACTCTATATATTTGAGAAATGCGGCCTTTATTAGAGAAATCTGCTATAGAATCCCCCTCCCCCAGTCTTCTGCTTTCCTTCTAATTTTGGCTGAACTAGTTTTATTTGTGCAAAACCTTTTTTAATTTCATGTAATCAGAATGATCCACTTTACATTCTATGATCTTCTCCTCTAGTTTGGTTATATAGGTTTCCCTTATCCATAGATCTCATGGGTACATTTCCCCCCCAATTTAAGTATGATATCACACTTCATATCTAAATCATTTATTTATTTTGACCTTATCTTGGTATAAAGTTGGGTGGGTAAAGAGGGATAAAGATCCCCTCTCTCCTCACCAGAGGTCTCAAGTCAACTCCTAATCCAGTAGCAGCTGGGCAGCCCCTCTTTTGCTTTCACTTGGAGGGTTTTTGTTTGCTTTTTGTTGATAGGATAGGAGGCCCTGCATTTTGGTGAGCTCAGAGCTGAGGAGCAGGTGCTGAAAGACAGCACAATGGTGCACAGTAAAGTTAACTAGGGTTTTTTGTTTGTTTTGGGTTTTTTTTTTCTTTCAGGATTCTTTAGATAAAGTCATATTTGCATAATGCAAATTTATGTAAAGTGAGAATTGTCTGTATAGACATGGAGTTGACAAACAACATCAGATCCTGTGTCTAGTGCTAGCACAGGGTTCCCCTGTAATTTATTTCTTTTTTTTTCTGTGCCATATTATTTTCTTTCTTTCTTTCTTTTTTATTAAACAAATGCTTTATTAACTTCTGGTTTACATCATTCATTTCCACCAGATTATGAGTTACATTTTTCACCATTTTTTCCCTACCCACCACCCCAGAATAGCAGTCCCACTAGATATTCCTTCATCCAATCTGCTCTCCCCATATCTTCTCCCATACCCCCTTCGACTTTGCCATTAGGGCAAGGTGAATCTCTGAGCCCCAATGCCTGGACATCTTATGAAACATTTAATTTTAAAACTTCGAATTTCAGATCCATTCCCTTCCTCCCTTGTCACCCACTCCCTCTGAGAAGATAAGCAATTCAGTATGTGTTGTACATGTATAGCTATGCAAAACATTACCATAGCAGATATATTGTAAAAGACTGCTTATATTTCCCTCCCACCTGTCTCACCTCCCACCTGGTCCATTCCCTACTTTGATCCTGTCCCTCTTTGATAGTGGGTACTTCCAACCTCCCCTCTCCCCAGAATGCCCTCCCCTCCATCATCCCCCCTATCATCCCCCTTTCCCCTTCTCAGGAGAGTGAGTGAGGCTGAGATATTCCATTTAATATGTATGTGATTCTCTCCTTGAGCCAACTTCAATGAGAATATGCTTTTGCCATTTTGCCTTCCTGTTCTTCCCCTCCCCTGCAACTACTTCCCCTTGCCTCTTCTACATGAGATAGTTTACCCTACCCTGTCTCTCTCCATCTCCTCTTGCCACTTTCTTCTCTCATCTCTTAACTTCACCCCTTCAGAACCATCCCTTCCTTGGGGCAGCTAGGTGGCACAGTGAGCAGAGCTCTGGCCCGGGAGCCAGAAGGACCTGAGCCTGGATCCGGCCCCAGATACCCAACACACAAACAAAAACCCAGCTGTGTGACCCAAGTCACCCAACCCCAATTGCCCTCCAAAAAAAAAAAAAAAGAATTATCCCTTCCCATCAAATTCAACCTGTGCCCTCTATCCATGTATACCTGTGAACATATGCCATGTACCCTTCTTCAATTATTTTCATAATGAGAAAGGTTTCATCAAACACAGTTATTGTTTTTCCATGTAGGAATGTAAATAGTTGAACTTTGATAAGTTCCTTTTGATTTCTTTTCCTTGATTACCCTCTCAAGCATCTCTTGCTTCTTGTGTCTGAATGTCAAATTTTCTATTCAACTCTGGTTTCTTCCTCAAGAATGCTTGAAAGTCCTCTATTCCACTGAATGACCATATTTTCCCCTGAAACAAGATACTCAATTTTGCTGGGGAGGTGACCCTTATCTTCAATCCCAGCTCTTTTGCCCTCTGGAATATCATATTCCATGCCCTTTGATACCTCAATGTAGAAGCTGCCAGGTCCTATGCTATTCTGATTGTGTTTCCACAATATTGAAATTGTTTCTTCCTGGCTACTTGTAGTATTTTCTCCTTGACCTGGGAGTTCTGGAGCCTGGCTATAGTATTCCTAGGGATTTTCTTTTTGGGATCTATTTCAGGAGGTGATCTGTGGATTCTTTCAACCTCTAATTTGCCCATGGATCTAAAACATCAGGGCAATTTTCCTTGAGAATTTCTTGAAGGATGATTTCTAGGTTCTTTCTTTGATCATGGCTTTCAGGTAGTCCAATAAATTTTAAATTTTATCTCCTGGATCTATTTTCCAGGTCAGTGGTTTTCCCCATGAGATATTTCACATTGCCTTCTATTCTTTCATTTGTTTGGATCTGTTTAACAGCATCTTGATTTCTCATAAAGTCACTAGCTTCCATTTGCTCCAGTCTAACTCTGAAGGAATGAATCTCCTTAGTGAGCTTCTGAGATTCTTTTTCTATCTGGAAAATTCGGCTTTTTAAGGCATTCTTCTCCTCATTGCCTTTCTGAGCCTCTTTTGCCACTTGAGTTAGTCTACTTTTTAAGGTGTTATTTTCCTCAGTCAGGCTGTTGACTGTCATTTCATACTTTTCTTGCATCTTTTTCATTTCTATTCCCAGTTTTTTTCCCACTTCTCTTATCTGCTTCTTAAGGTCCTCTATGACCTATAGCCAGCTTGTATTTTCATTTGGGGCTTTTGGTGCAGGAGTTCTGACCTCACAGTCCTCCTCCATGCTTTGAGCCTCTTTGCCCCTAAAATAGGAGTCCAATGTTGAACTTTTCTGTTTATTTTGTTTCTTTTGCTTAGGTATGTTGCCACTTAATTACTTGATTTTGGGGCTTGTTGCCACAGTAGGACTCTGCCACCAGACAGGAGAGCTTCTGCCCAAATGTGGGGTCTTCACAACTTCCGCCAGTTGGGTGGCCTCTGTAAAGCCTCCACCCACTCTGGCAAATTGGATACCCACCCCAAACTTCCCCCCCAGACCACAATCCAGATTCAGGAAGTTTAAAGCAAGAGCGATTAACCCCCAGACTGATTGCTGTATCTCCCTACAATTCGCAGACCAGGAGCTAGAGTCACTACTGATGCAGCAAAATGGCTTCTGTGCAGCTGTTTCTTCAGCAGCTTTTTGCCCCCAGGGGAGGAAGCCACGTGTTCCCCAAATACTGGTCCCAAAGTCCATAGGGTACTAACCTCTCACTTTGTCCTAGGCATATCTGTGCTGATAATTCTGGAATCGCTACAACTGCTGGTATTCTGGGGTCCCTCCAGCTGGCTGAAGGCCTGGCCGCCATGGGGCTAAAACCATGGCTCACCCGGACCTGGGCTCAGCTCTGCGTGCTGCGCTGTTGGTTCCCAGCTCGCTGTGCTGTCTGCTCTCGGAGTGCTGCACTGGCCGCTCCCTGCAGGTCTGCTGGGCTGTCCTCAGTGGGAGGTTAGCTTCTTTGTGTCATTTTGTGGGTGCTGGGGCTCCAGAAGTTGTTTGGAGTCCCCTTTTACATTGTTTGAAATTTGTGTGGGGCAGAGCACCTTGGAAGTGCTGTTTCTACTCCGCCATCTTGGCTCCACCCCCTCCCCCCCTTAATTTATTTCTGATCAGTTCCTAAGTCCTCTAATGGTTTCTGGCTTTAGAATTCTTGAAGCTGATACTGTTTCTGTACCCACCACCCAGTCCCACCACGGGTGTTTCACCCACATGGTTTGAGGGTCAGCCTCTTTCCCTATACACACAGATCACTCTTTTTGACCTTGTACTGCCAATGCAATATTTACAGCACCCACAATCATAACCGTGACTATAAATATTCCCACATAGAACTTTATCACAAAATATAACAAACTCTCCAAATAGAGGACAGAAGCAAAACATCTAGTCAGATACCAGGAAACCAAATCCCAAAACTAGTAAGCTGATTCCATCATAGTAGCAAAGAACTTAATAAGCCAGAGAGCCACAGCATACTTTAACCTTCCCATAAACCAACATAAGCCTAGCTATCCCAGCAGGTGGCAAAAAACCAGCTTTTATTCATGAGTCTATCTCCTTGCCTGAGTATCCTCTCTCTCCCACTGTCTCTCTGGCTCTGACTCCCAGCTTTCTGTGGGCTCTGCTCCACCCTTCAGCAAACTACTACTACCACAGGCTCCATGTGACCACATTCAGCCTATTAGGGAGCAGAGTTTATTTTCAAAGCAGGGAAGGTCTTCAGTTTCCCCTAGTTCAAATTCCCATTACCATTACAGACCTCCATTGTCTTAGGTTGGAAGAATGTCACAATGACCTTTTCTTAGCTCTGCCATTCCAGAATCTTATCTGAGGTGTTATTTTAATGTTATTTGAAGGGGAATGTGGGAGAACTCTGCTGAGTACTTTCTCTGCTCCACTATCTCAACTCTACTCTGGCAAGGGCACATTTCTGCAAGCTGCAAGTAAAATCAGTTCCCTTATGCCCCTATGAAACTTTGTGGACTTTTTGTAACTGTCACTTTACTGGGCTATTCAGAATTCTTAGTTCACGATATAGACATTTCTATACCCTGCTTAAACTTTAGGATAATGTATAACTCCCAAAGGTATTTTTATTGGCCTTTACAATTTCACTATTTCACACATGTTCCAGATGAAAATTAGCACTACTATTATGGATAGAATTATTTCTTAGTCACTAACATGCAAATTTCTCAATGAAAATACTTTTTTTTCCCTTTGTACAAATATACAAGACATAATACTGCAATAGTATGTGCTCAGCAACTTACCTTTCCTCTCAGCAGGATATTAAAGCAGTACCAATAATAGGGCATTCTTCTCATTCATTAAAAATCACTAAATTACTCCACAACTTAAACATCTTGATAATTTCATTTCAATAGCAACTTAAAAATAGCCCATACAGGGTTGTTTAAATAATGAATATAATGGACAATTTTTTAGACTCTGAGTTCAAATGGCTATAGTTTCATGGACATCATGAACCAGGAGGCCTCATGGTTAAGTTCGTTACATTGCAGCACCAATCAACTTGTAATGATACAATCTATAAACCTGGAATATTTATGAACCAGAAATCAGGATATCCTGACAGCTAAAGTCCTAAATGAGGACATTTTATGAACCAGTTTGCTGGCATTCCCATAAGGTAGCAAGAGTTATTAAGCCTATAGGACTTGCTTAAAAGCTTTTACAATAAAGGGAATTTTCCATAAGAATGGAAAATATCATAATGGTCTGAAAAAATGGATCAAAAGGTATTGTAAGGACAGTCAATGGTTTATAAAGTAAATGGTTTGCAGTGACTTTAACTGCTGTATAAATATAGTCATCATCATTGCTGACTAAAGCTTTGGGTACCAGGGAGCAAGGGCAAGAGCTACCATTCCCCAAAAGACACAATTACAAAAATGAAGCATTTTATGAACCTCTCCCATTTCCTCCAGCAGAGCATTTTCATCAACTACACAAGAGGTAGAGCTAAAAATCTGTTAGAAAGTGACTCACAATGACTACACACACACGCACACACACACACATATAGATGTAAATGTATTGTATATGTACATACATATACATACATTCTCATTCTCTCTTCCTCTCTCTCTCTCTCTCTCTCTCTCTCACTCCCTCTCTTTCTTTCTTTCTCTCAATTTCTACAAGATTTTGGTACTCCTACAAGGATATAATACCCAGGAATTTGTAATTGCAGGCTCTGGTTCCCCCACTTAAAACCTGATATTTCTGGGTCTCGTCTGTTAAACAAGGAGATTGTACTATGTGCCCTCCAAGGAATGTCCCCAAATCTATAATCCTGTGATCTGATTCAAACAATACTCAACAGCACAACTTTCAGAAAGGTAAGCTTTCACAATAAATTCAGGGGTGATGCAAGGATGTCTCAATTATTATGAACCATCATTATACAAATGGTAGTAACAGCATATAAATAGCTAGCAATAGCAAATAAATTAAAGGCATAAACATTTCAAAGGGAAACAAATTTATCATAATTTGCAAATTACACATTGACTTCTCTACATACAGCAAGGTGAACTGCTTCTTTTTATTCTAGCTGTTTCATCTATGTGAAAGGAAAAAGGAAAGGGCAGTACTACATCATCTCTAAGGTCTCTGTGATTTCAATTCTGTGATCCTTTTCTTGACTCCCAGATTTTCTGAGGTCTTCATCCAGAAAAATGGTCAATCTGTTCAATCCCATATATTCTCAGTTTCATTGTTGCCTGGAAGAAACCTCTACCAAATATGTACTGACTAGGTGGAAATGCCAGCTTTATGGCAGCATAGAGGAACCAACATAATAATATCCCATGGTGCTTGTCTCTTCATTCTCATTGTGATTCGCTTCCTCTTAGTTTCCACAAGGAATGAAGCAGAGCAGAGAATCACTATTTCTCTCCCATGTGTAAATGCTCACTGATACAGACCAGCATATCTCACTCTTGGCTTATACAAAGGTGGGTGTTTCATAACATCTTAGAAATAAATAGAGTAAATAGGTACAGCAAAAAATAGAAGGGTGCTGGGTCTTCTAGCTGCAAAGTACATTACCCTGAAGCTCTTGAAAAATGATGCTGAAAAATGAGTGATAAAGAACAGTCAATGTGACAGCTTATAAAACATCAATACATAAAGTCCTCAGTAATCTGGGAGTGAATAAAAGATGTACAGGTCCTTCTCAGCTGCTATCAATATTTCTACATTAAGATTTGATTGTTTCACAAAATAGAACTTGAAGTTCAGTAGAAAAATCATGCCTCCTTTCAGTCCAGGCCTACTTTTGTAATGTGGACTGGCTCTATTGTTTGTTAGATAAGGCAAGGTTTTAAAAAATTGTAAAGGCTGGCGTTTAGGAAATGTTGCACATAGTCAAATATTAAGTGCCTACTATGTGCCAGGCACTGTTGTGAGCACATGAAAAAAAACATATTTTTACAATGGTTACTATTAAATTTGGTTCTTCAATGAGAATCATTAGATACACTGCTCATTCTTTCTTCTCTCTGGGTTTCTATCTCTGTCTCTTTGTCTATATTACATATGTATGTGTGTATACATATATATATATATGTATATATACATACATATATTTATATGTGTTTGTGTGTGTTTTATGAAGAATGGTTTGATTTGTGACTCAAATTTACAGTGTATTCAAAATAAACAAGAACATATGGGAGGGGCAAGGACAATTCTAAATCCTCTTTCATCACCCTCAGTGTATTCATTTGAATTTACTTCATGGCCCAGGCACATAAGCCTATCTGGAAGGAAGTTTACTTTTACAAGTCGCTGAACACTAATACTGGCTTTTAATGAGACCAGAAATGTGCTGGCTGAGGCTGAAACCCTGGGTTCTTATGGCTGGCAATTGTGATGTTTCCATGGGGAACAAAAAAAGGGAATTGGTAGCTTTTACGATATTTAATTACATGGCTTCCGGACCATTAGTTAATAAGGAAATGTCTGGTTCTTGCATCTCCTTCTATTCCAGCCTCCTTATCAGCCCACTCCTTGCCCTTTGGCATAACAGCTGCACCTGGGGAAAATATATTTTAAAATGGCAGTTGCTTCTTTTACCTTCAATACTATGAAAAAATCTGTGATTTCTCCCCTCCCCCCCAGCACAGGTGTGACAGCAAATTCATGAGCTACTGGCCAAAAATGCATCACCTGGTGACTACACCTCCAGGAGATGAGCAAGGTTGCTCTTACAATGACTGACAATGGTTGTTTGAAGCCTTTTCAGCTTACTAGGATTTATCAGAGCTTAGGATGTATTGGTATAGCCTTCAAGAAGCCAGGATCATTTCTATCACCCAAAGAGGACTTTGGTAAAGGTTTAGGAATCATTAGACTTGGGATGGCTAGGTGGTGCAGTGAATGGAGCACTGGTCCTGGAGTCAGGAGGATCTGAGTTCAAATGAGGCCTCAAACACTTAACACTTACTAGCTGTAGTAAATGGGCAAGTCACTTAACCCCAATTGCCCTGTCCTTCCCCCTCCAAAAAAAGCAAAAAAATAAAACAAAATAAAATAAACATTAAGTTCCCCAAGTTCAAGTTGGTTTCCATTTTTTTGCATCAACTTCCACCCCTCAATTAAAATTTACAGACATTAATTCTCACCATGCACAAAGAGGGAAAAGGTGCCTGAGCCTAAGGATTTTTTTTTGAAGTAAGATTCTAGACATGGGATTTCATTGACATAGGGAACTCCCTGTGGGACAAATCTCTCTAACAGGTTGGCAACTGTTCTGTAACTTTTAGTCTAAGATATTTGACAGAGACATTTAAAAAGTTAAACGACTTGTCCATCACTACACACAGTATGTGTCAGAGAAGGGACTTGAACATAAGTCCACAGTCAGCTCTCTTGCCATTATGACACACAGCTTCTCAAGCCTAGAGATTTATCTTTTTGGCCCAAACTTGTGATTTCATTGGAATGTGGAGTTCCCAGCAAGTAGGTTCATATCAATGCAAATGGATATCTGCTGTTACATAGAGAACTGCTTAGAGAATTTCTTAGAGAAGTGAATCCCTTGCCCTGCTTCACGTAACTATTATGTATCAGAAGTTAGATTGAGACCCACATTCTAGTGGAGGATCTTAAAAATTATACAATTTCTGCACTTAAACTCCCATTCCATTATATGTAGTGGGAGAGATTAGGATACATACACAATACATGTTATAATACATGAACAAAATATAGTATAAAATTAGTAAATGCATTGGAAGGGTCTAGGATGGAAAGAATCTCTTCAATCTGGGCCAATCAGGAGGTATCATGGAGGAGGTGACACCTGATATAGGGGTCTTGATATAGGAATATTTTTAAAAAGTGGAAGTGTGGAGGGAGTCCATTCCATGCATGGGGGAAAGGGAGAAAAAACAGTGAAAGGTGAATCATCAAAATTGCTTATCATTTTTCATGCCGAAATGGGAAAAAACAAGGCTAAAAGGTAAGGTAAAAAGATCAAGGTTAGAAAATTGGATGAGAACCAGAATGAAAGCTAGGCTAAGATATGTGTGTTTTGTGAGGTAGGCAACTGGTGATCACTGAGGGTTTTGAAAAGGGAAGTGATAGGAAGATATTTTTACATTAATCAAATACTAAAATGAATCTGCAATTACATTGATTTGGAAACACCAATGGACCAATTAGTCTTACCCCAAAGCAATGCTATTCCACAAGTTTTCTGAAGATTTCATTCATTTAGAGAGGGACCTGGGATGGAACATGAGACTCTCTCTCAATTGCTAGCTCAGTAGGTTTGTTGGTGAATGCCCAGACATGAAGTTTTGGAAGGATGATGGTGGTATTTATTTTTAATCTTCTGTTCACATGCTGAGTTGATGAGACAAATAAATGCCCCAAAGGCCACTCGGGACAATGGTTCACTCAGCAATGCAGGCACATTATGTTTGCCTTAGAACCAACTCAGGTGAATCAATCAAGTAGGTACATTAAACTCAACTGCTGGAAATGCTTGCTTTTCCTCCATGACAAAAGTCAGCAAATCACTCAGCAAAAGATGAAGTGGAATTAGCAGCTTTCTGTGATTTAGAAGCACTAACACAGAAAAAAATCTGCCCAAGTGATCATATTACTGGAGTATGTAAGGCTTATCAGGAAGAGCAGATGAGTGCAAATTTAAAAGAAATGTCCACTGTGGCATTAAAAATAATTGTAACATAGTATGATAGAACTTCATCTTCATAAAGCACTGTGAGGATCATATATTTAGGGATGGGAAGAATCCCTGACACCAGCTATCCTAACTCCCTTATTTTCCAAATGAAGGCCCAAGAAAGTCCACAGACTTGCCCAGGGCCACAGAGGCAGAAACATCAAAGGCAGGATGGGAACCCAAGTCCTCTGACTCCCAGAGGCAATTCTCTTTTCACTCAAACATTTGAAGAACATTTTACACATGAACCTAACAACAACTTATGAAGTAGGTGTTATTATCCTTCTTTTATTCATGAGGACACTGAAGCTCAGGACAATGGAGTACAGTTAGTAAGTATTTGAGGTGGAAAAAGTCCAAGCCTTCTTGATACCAAAGGCAGTGTTCTATCTACTCACTACACCTCACTAACCCTCCTTACAGCCCAGCAGTAAGGCAACTCACAGAAAGGCAATATACAAATACCCAGTCTTACCAAACCCTGAGTCATTAAATAGTTGTGGCTTCAGACAAATTAAGACCTGAGAAAAACTTTAATGCACAAAGGCCAAGGTAACCCATTACATCTCCGGACATCACCAATCATCCTGACCTTTGTCTTACCACTGGACTTTGACGACTCTGGAGGAGAGAATGAGGCTAATGACTTTGTGAAGCTCTGCCCCACTCATATCCAGGTCATGTGCAAATCAAGCCAAAGCCCTCGTGCTGGCACTGGTCCTCTATGAGAATGAAGGACAAACAATAACAGCAATGCAAATACCCAAAGTTTAAGTGACAAAGAGGCATTAGTGGTACCAACACAAGGACAACTGTGACTTTTATATGTCTCGCTGAGACTTGGTGGGATGAAACACAAATCTAGTACACGACTCTGGATGTGTATATATGTATGTGTATATCTATCTATCTCTATCTCTCTATTTCAAAACAAACAGGATAGGCAAAAGGGTGGGAGGGAGAGTAGGACAGTACTCTGCCTCCTGTCACCACTAGTCTTAGTCATGGAGCTCTAGAAAACTTCTCTAAGCTCTAGGTACTTTGCAGGTCAAATGGTCCAGGAGACTGAAATATCCATTGTCAAAGGTGAGTACAGAATGAGAAGGGTATTGTTTCAGAAATGTACTGAACACTGACTCCAAAATGAAAACCTAGGAAATTCGGTTCATCACATTTGAAATTTTCCCGTAGGCTACAATTTTCAAAGATTATTGTGACAATAATAGGGGGACTTTTTGTTGCCATGTTAATAATTACTGGCATTTACAGAAAGCATTTACATAAATGTATTTATACATATTTACAAAGTATTTTATGCATTATTGCATCTGACCTTCATACAATACTGTAAGGTAAGTATAACAGACATCATCATCATCATCTTCTTCATCTTCATCATCATTATCATCTTCTTCTTCATCATTCTCATTTTATAAATATAAGAAAACTGTAGCACAGAGAAGTCAAAGAACTCACTGGTGGTCCCAGATTAGTGATGGTGACAGAATTCTGACCCAGAAATCTCTTGGCCCCTTAGTTTCTTCTGTCATATGCCAGTCTCTCTTGTTATCAATACAGGACCTATCCCAGAGCAGATGGATTTTAAAATTCTCCAAAGTTATTTCACCATGTAAAGACATCTTTCATTTGCATAGTGCTTTAAAGTTTTCAACGTCCTTTCACATAAATTTTCTCATTTGAAACTCAAAATAACCTCATGAGAGTAAAAAGATCTGAATTCTAATCTCAGTTCTGCCATTAACTACTTATGTGATCTTAAACAAGTCACATAAACTTTCTAAGTCTCAATTTCCTCATTTGTATAATGAAGGGATTGGGCTAACTAATTAGACAGGAATGTATCATTATGATTTCAAAAGAAAGAAAAAGTCTCTTCCCTATCCCAGTTGCATTTACTCCCCTTTCTGTAGTCTGTATTCCATTCTTTGAGAGTAGAGACTTTAATTTTTTTTTGTATTTCTATAACCAGCATCTAGCATAGCACAGAGTAGGCACTCAATAAATGTTTGACAACTAAGTGATTGATTTCAACAAAACAGAACAACTCTCCATCATCATCCACAACCCCCTTCTCATCCTATCTGCTTTATTTTCAATTACTTTATTCACACTAATTCCCATATGTGGAATTCCTCATTTGGTTTCCTTCAGTTAAAATCCCTCCCCTTCCTCAAGGGCCAATTCAGATTCATTGTCCTCCATGAATATTTCCCTTACAGGTACCTTTTCTCCATATAAAATTGATTTCCCTCTCAAATTTATATTCAATTCAAATAGTTCTTTGCTATATACCTGGAGCTGTCCTTTGTACCAATCTCACACTCCCTTATACCATCATTATTTGTGTGGTAGCTCTTCCTTCCATTATATAAAGTTCTTTATTATCCAGCACTGTGCTTTGTCTACCTTTGCTTCTCTAGAGTTTTGTGAAGTCTTTAGCACACATTAGTTGTTAAACAAATTGAATTGAAATCCTTAGAAACTAGGTTGTGAATCACTTAGTCAAAGAAATAACTGAGGATGCTAGTAAAATCTCACCAAAGTTGGCATGCCACACCCACTTTTTCTTAGGAAATAAATGTGCATACAAAAACATGGATTTATGATGATCTAGCAAACACCCAAGTACACCATGCTTTAATTTTCCTTTATTATCATATTTTTAATTTACTGTGGATGACTAACACTTATTAGCATTCTTTTCCACTGGCACAGACACTGAAAGCTGTTTTCTGTCTGGAGCTTGCATAATCATGAAAGCAAATGTTTCCTTAAAACAATACACTAGTCAGGAGAGGAAATTTGGGGTGGCAAATCTAAAGAGATTTAGGAGCAGAAAATTCTGGTGTGGAACGCTTTCCATTCCTCTTAGCTTACCTAGGTGGAGAATACGGGAACTAAAAAGTAATTAATTTTCATAAAATCATGATACAGCAATTCCAATATAAATTCCCCAACTAGATTTTCCAGACCAGATGGCTTTTAATTTACTAGCAAAATATAGATAATTGGAAGTCAGGTAGTAAACCCAGGGTTTTTAATTTAATTTGTGGGGGAGAAATCTTCAAACAGCCAACCAGCCACACTGAGGGGGCTATAAACAGTCCTCCAAATGAAGTGTAAGGGATTAAAGATTGACAGGACCAGCCTGGCCAGCATCCTCTGGAGGAAGCCTGTGCCTCCAGCACTGAAGTATCTGGGAAAAGGAAGAGTTCATCAACCATAGCCCGATGAAATACAGAAAATGGAAGGAGGCCATCTATAAGAAGAGAGGGAAGAAGGGAGAAAAGTTATATTATGGTCATGAGTGAAAGTGGCTGATAACTTACCACTTTTTGAATCAGTAGGGATTGGAGGTAAAAAATCAATATTGTACTATACAAAAAGCAACATGTATCTTTTCCCCATTCCTTATCTCTAACCTTCCTACCTCACTCCATATTTCTCAGTGTAGAAAGGGAATGACAATGGATCAAATATAGTACCTTTCATAGAGATGAAGAAGTCTCTCAAATCCTATTGTAAAACAGGATGTCCATTTTCATAGGCTGCCAAAGAATAATGTAGAATGCCCATCCCTGGAGATTTTTAAAAATGTGATCAATTAACATCTTCTCTAGAGGATTAAAATGTATATTCAAATCAATTCAACAAACACTGTCTATGTGTTTTAGTCTTTCTTTTGCATCTACAGTACTAAGGAACAGTGGCTGACACATAGTAAGCAATAAATGTTTGTTGATTGACAACTGATGTTCCAGGCATTGAGCTTGGCTTGTTGTAGTCCAGTCATTTTAGTCATGTCCAATTCTTTGTGATCTCAAATGGTGTTTTCTTTTTTTCTTTTTTTTTTTTTTTAAGCAATTGGAGTTAAGTAACTTGCTCAAGGTTACACGGCTAGTCATTATTTATGTGTGGGTGCTCATTTTCTGAGGCCGGATTCGATCTCGGGTCATCCCAACTCCGAGGCTGGCGCTCTTACTCACTGCGCCACCTAGCCGCCCCCTTTTTTTTAGGGCAATTGGGGTTAAGTAACTTGCCCAAGGTCACACGGCTAGGTTTTTGTTTGTGTGGGTTAAGTGACTGAGGGCGGATCCGAACTCAGGTCCTTCTGACTCCAGGGCTGGCGCTCTACTCACTGCGCCACCTAGCCGCCCCTATGTTTTCTTTTTTTAATTAAATTTTATGTTTATTTTATTTTACATCATTCATTTCCACAAGATTTTGAGTTACAATTTTTCTCCCTATCTTTCCCCTACCCACCACCCTAAAACAGCAGTCCCACTGTATACCCCCACCCCCAATCTGCTTTCTCCTATATCCTCTCCTACCCTCCCTCCGACTTTCCAGTAGAGCAAAATGGATCTCTATACTCCAGTGCCTCTATATCTTATTTCCCAGTTGCATGTAAAAAAATAATAATTTTTAAACATTTGATTTTTAAAACTTTGAATTCCAGATTTTTTCACTTCCTCTCTCATCACCCACCCTTACTGGGAAGATAAGCAATTCCATATAGGTTGTACATGTGTAGCTATGCAAAACATTTCCATAGTGGATATATTGTGAAAGACTGACTATATTTCACTCCATCCTATCCCACCCCTGACTTGGTCTGTTCTTTACTTTGACCCTGTCCCTTTTCAAAAGTGTGTACTTCTAACTTCCCTCCCCCCCCAACCTGTCCTCCCCTCCTACATCCCCCCCCTCATTCCCTTCCCCCTACTCTCCTATAGGGCGAGATACCCTATTTAATGTGTGTATGTCATTCCCTCCATAACCCAAATTCAATGAGAGTAAGGTTGACCTATTCCCTTTTGCCTTCCCCTTCTTCCCCTCCATTGTAATAGTTTCCCCTTGCCTCTTCTATATGAGATAGTTTACTCCCATTCTGTCTCTTCCCATCTCTTCTCATTATATTCCTCTCTCACCTCTAAATTTCACATTTTAAATACCATCCCTTCCTATTCAATTGGTCCTTGTCCTCTGTCTATGTATACTTGTGCACATATATATATATGTATATATATATATATATACACATATATAAACACTCACATATGTATTCATATGCCCATATACTCTCCTATATAGACATGTATATATATGTATACATTTATATTCCCTTCAACTATTATCATACTTGAGAAAAGTTTTATAAGTTACAATTATCATTTTTCCATGTAGGAATGTAAATAGTTCAAATTTGCTAAGATCCTTATGATTTCTTTTCCCTGTTTACCTTCTCATGCTTCTCTTGCTTCTTGTATCTGAATGTCAAATTTTCTATTCAATTCTGGTTTTTTCATCAAGTATGCTTGAAAGTCCTCCTCTTCATTGAATGACCATATTTTCCCCAGAAACATGATACTCAGTTTTGCTGGGTAGGTGATTCTTGGTTTTAATCTCAGCTCCTTTGACCTCTGGAATATCATATTCCAAGCCCTTCGATACCTCAGTGCAGAAGCTGCCAGAACCTGGGTTATCCTGATTGTGTTTACACAATATTCAAATTTTTTATTCTTGGCTCTATGTAATATTTTCTCCTTGATCTGGGAATTCCAGAACCTGGCTATAATATTCCTAAGAGTTTTCTTTTTGGGATCTTTTTAAAGAGGTGATTGGTGGATTCTTTCAACCTCTATCTCTGGTTCTAAAACATCAGGGTGCTTTTCCTTGAGTATTTCTTGAAGGATAATTTCTAGGTTCTTTCTTTGATCATGGCTTTCAGGTAGTCCAATAATTTTTAAATTCTCTCTCTTGGATCTATTTTCCAGGTCAGTGGTTTTTCCAATGAGATATTTCACATTGCCTTCTATTTTTTCATTCATTTAGATCTGTTTAATAGTATCTTGATTTCTCATAAAGTCACTAGCTTCCCAAATGGGGTCTTCTTGGCAAAGATACTGGATTGGTTTGCCATTTCCTTCTCCAGTTCATTTTACAGGTGAGAAAAATGAGGCAGACAGGATTAAGAGACTTACCCCTGGTCACACAGCTAGTAACTATCTGAGGCTGGATTTGAAATCAGATCTTCCTGATTCCAGGACCCATATTCTATCTATCACACCATCTAGTTTCCCATGAGCTTGGTTTAGGAGATGCAGTAACAAAATTAAAACCATAACAGTCTTTATCCTTAAGGGGCTCATATTTTCCTGATGCAAAAGGATAAGGTAACGTATCCTCTAGAAGCTATGACTAGCGTAGGCAACTGGAGCTGTATACTTAGGTGCTACAAATTTGAGGGTATCAATAATAGTATCCAGTACTATACAATATACAGTACTAGACAGTAATCCATTCTACCTATTCCAACAGTTTCTCAGATTTTCCCAGCCCCACTGTGCCTTTTCTGAGGAGTCAAAATCCCTTGGAACAGCTCTGACCTTCTATCAACAATTTCTATTCCTCTTTGCCTAAGAAATAACTCAAAAATATGAATTAATTACTGACTGTGCAGAGCTTCCAGAAAACTTTCCCTGGACTGTGAGCCTGGGACATTATTGTTCAGAAATGATAGCAATGTTTCATATTTTATTTATGCTCCAAAGAATGAATGTGCTGCTCTTTATATATGGCTAGTAAGCCATCATGTAATTTGGGGGGGGGCGGCATTCTTCTAGTCATAGCTGTGGATTTGTACATCTACATTCTATTCTTTAGATTTTGTCTTGTACCATCTGAAGGACCCAAAATAGCATGTTTTTGTAAAATATTTGCTTCTCCAACCTATGGAAAACATTATAAGGAGATTCTCAGTAACACAAACAGTCTCTGATTGTAAAATACTTCTCACCTTATCATACTATCGTTACAATTCTTACACAATTCTTTCCTGGCTTCTAAAGAGAAAATACCTTCCATAAGGGCTCTTTACATAGTGCTCACTCTTTTACTCTCATCCCATGCAAAGATGCTTCAAAGAAAACTGGAAAGAGCATTCTCAGTTCAGCCGCACTGATGAAGTTAAGCTTTTGGATGAGGACTCACACAATAACTGAATGTTATTAAACAAATCTGATGAGTGTTCCTAAGTAAAAATGCTTGATGACCTAGAGGTTGTGTCTAAATCCTAAATCATCTCATTTGGAAACAGAAATTATTTCCTATGCATATGTTCATCTTTAGAAAGAAGCTATAACTAAATATGGTAGTTAGAGCTCAATCACAGACTTGATGATGTTTCTCACATGGAATAAGTTGCCTCTTTTTTAGTTCTCTGGAGTTTCATGTATATCAAAGAGGATGAAAGAAGCACTTGGTAACTATTAATGGAGTACACTTTTATTTTTTACCTTATTGCTTTGTTTCTTGAAGGGAAAACAAAACCTTCCACACTGCTCTGGGAGCTCTCAAGAAATTAACAAGCTTTTTGTTGTTAGTTGTAACCATACTCCAAAGTTCATGGGTGGGTATTTTCCGTTTTTGTGGAGGTAAATCTTACAAAGCATTTAAAAAAACCCAAATGTACTTGTAGAAGATTCAGTGAAACTATCTGCAGTGAAGAATAAAAGTGAGACACTTCCTAGCTTGCCTGACCCTTAGCAAGCCATTTAGCTTCTCTTTACCTTAGTCTACCAGAGAAGGAAATGGCAAACCACTCCAGTATCTTCGACAAGAAAACCACACGGACAGCAATGGTGTGCTATACTCTACAGGATCATGAAGAGTCAGACAGGACTGAACAACAACAACAACAATGAAGGAAATGGATTTGGTGACCCCCTAAGCTCCCTCACAGATCTAAATATATGATCTTCTAGGAGAAGGGAACTTCCACTCCACAACTAAGATGTGTAAAAAAATATTCTTTATTTTTCCAAAAATGACCTAAATATGTTCTTCCTCAGGAAAGATTATAATAAGGCTATTAATTACCATAAGCTAACTTGTAATGTTTATTCATAAAGATAAATGGAGACCTAGAAAGTTATTTACCACCTGTCCCTAATCAGAAACACTTCAATATCTGGTTGCGTTCATCATAGATGAAAACTACATCATAGTTCCTTAACAAACCTTTGATTAATTGTTAACTTCACAATAACATACATCTTATTGAGGTCATGTTTTATATGATGAAGAACTCCTTACTAAGTGTACATGCTTGAATAGCATTTAAGTTCTTTATAAGTTTAACATGGGGACATTTCCCTTCCCCCATCCCCATCCATGGGTCCTTAGAAAGCTAAACCAGGTTATAGGTACTGTGAGGGTCATATTCCTTTCCAATAAAATATCATACAGAACCCAAACGATGCGTTTACTTTTACAAGTCAGTCAGAAAACATGCTTAGTCCAAAGTAAAGGCATTTAATGAAATAGTATAATAATAAAATAAAAACATAACACTCCCCTCCCTCTCCATAAACCTTGGATTCACTCTCTCATAACTACACATAATGTCACTGAGGAATATGTGAGGCTAGTAAAGATACGTGGAGAGGCAACTTACACCTCTGACACAGCAGAACTGCTGATGTCTTCCAGGATTGCCACAATACTGCTTTCTGATCATCTTATTCCTGAGCAGGGACTGTTTGTAATGTTACTTCAGCTTTTAGGAATTCTGTTTAAAAAAAGTGAAAAATCTCTGGGGTAAAACATTACTTCTGAGCTTGAGGTTAAGACTTTCTTCAGTCTACAAACCAGAGCATATGATTATTGAGACTGGCTCTTAGTGGTAGAGGACTGTTTTGAAGAAGAGTAAATGATTAACTCCCCAGCTTTCTCCCTGCTGCTGACCCCAAATGCTTTACTTAACATGCTGATAAATTCTCAGTGGCTTGAAAGAAAGAACTTCATTTTGCCTTCTGGATTTGCTTTCTGGAATCCTGCAGAAGTTAGATGAAATGGCAAAGTTCATTTAAAGTAATGCATAATTAAATACATACTTGTTTCCCTCTTAGAAATACACAATTAACTATGCGGTGTAAAAATGAAATAATCTTGTGTTTTATACAATGTGATGAAATCATAGAACAATATTATAATTAAGGGGGTTTCTAATACAGAATTAAGTGGGAAAGTAAAATCTATTATCTATGATAAATCACTATAACTTTCTAGTCCAGTTTTCCTCAATAAATAAATTAGGGATTGGATGAGATATAAAATACCTTCTAGTTCTAATATTTTATGATTCTTCAGGTTATTTTATACAATATTACCTTTTATGTTCATCCGAATTGGCAGAAAACAACACTAATAAATAAAGACATCTTGGGATCCTTCTCCTATATATTTACATGCAATATGATGCCTTGCTTCTGAAACTTACTCCTATGCTCCCCTATCCATGCAATATCATTCCATTAATGCTGATGATATTCATTGCTTTGTGACATTTCCATGAAGAATACTTTGGAAGAAGTTTTTAGCAGGTTCTCCATGGTCAGTTCACATATGAAGATGGTGTACTTTATTTAGCTCACGTTATTAGTCAAGTTCACTCCCCTGCTCAAACATCTTTCACAGTTCCCTATTGTATTTAGGATATAAACTTCTCAGACTAAAATTTAAGATTCCTAAGAGTTGTTTCTATTTATATCTCTAGACTCACTTCAGATTGTTTGCCTTTATAAGTTTCATATTCTAGCCACACTGGCTGAATAATTCTTCTCTGACATGTGTAGAAAATAGCTCTGCGTCATTTCACAAGTCTGCAGCTTTGAATTAGTTGTCACCTATGCCTGGAATACACTCTCTCCTCCTCTCCACCTCCATGATCATTACATTTTCTGAATGCTCCAAAAGGAAAGTTCTTACCACTGATACAGTTGACACTATCAAGTCATTCAACATTGGAAATAGACATGGATACATACACGGAAATTAGATTTTAAAAGATGCATTTGCATCTGCTTTGTTGCTGAACGCTGAGGACCTTGGGACCCTTCTATGTGATTTGCAGAAACCTTCTATGTGGCATGTCTCCTTCTATTAGAATCTGAGATTCTTGAGAGCAGGGGCTACCTCATTTTTCAATTCATAATTCAAGCATTCAGTATTCCTTTGAACACATTGCTACCTGGCTCATAAACCGCAAATTCTTCACTTTGGGGAATTCCACAAGGTGAATGATTTCAAATCATTGTTTTCTACTTAAGAGCTTGTACCTTCTTTCTGTAGGGGTGGGAGGGTGACTTTTCCTTTTCACTTTAATTCAGTGACTTAATAGGACCACCAAGTCAGCTAAAAGCTTTCCTTGCTTCCAGGTGAATAAATATTTGCCATGATTAGGAAAATACAATTTCACCTTCCCCAAGTCTTTAAAAAGCAAAGTACATCTTAACATTTCTACCCACTTGCTTCCCTAAGGCTTTTCTAGGATAGAGTTGTGTAAGTAAAAGAGATTGTGTCCCCCCACCCCATTAAGAGGGACTTCAACTATTTGCTCAGGATCTATACTACCTAATTGGAAAGCAAAATTTCAAAGTTCAAGTGCCTTCTTACAGGGGATAGAATAACAAAGAGCTGGAGTCACCTGACTCTATGTCTAAAACCAGCACATCCCTATCAAGTAAATTAGGGAAGCTAGATGTTGCAGTGGATAGAGTACTGGGCCAATATAATCAAGCTGCCAGTACCAGACAGCCTGATAACCACACAGTATCAACCAAGGCCGATCTTTCAAAGGTGAATGAAGCACTAGGAACATCATTAAATAGAAGCTGCCTTGTCTCTAGTTAAAAGGATCATATAGCTTCCTTTGTCCTGCCCATCTCACTGTGGGGTCCTATTTCACCATTTAAGTCATGATGGGCTCCACACTGTCATGAGAACCTGGGGAGAAGCTGTTGTCAAGCCTGCTTTAAATCTGCTAGGCTTATTGCCTCTTCCAGATTCCATTTGAAAGAGGCAGACTTTTAGGTGACACGAAAAATAGACAAGTCAGGAATTACGGTGGAAAATATGAGTCCTCTAGTAGTCAAAGATTATAACAAACCTTTGAACGTTTTTTAGTACATGTGAGTGTGACTATTATTCTTATATGTTCACTATGGATTACATTGATTATTTTCTTGTTATGGATTACATCCAGAATTACCTGGATCCTCTCCATCCATAATATTCCCCAAAACTTAACTGGAAAGAAAGGACCCTGGATTTTCAAGGTGTTGATCTCTTAATTCCCTGTCTCTCATATGAGCCACTGTTTGATGCCAGTCCTCTAACACTGATCCAGCCTGGTCAGTTAAACATCACTAATGTAGTAGTTGATATCAATGCCCTTAGCAGGTGGGACCTTTTTAACATCTCTGCACACCAGAGTAGGCAATATGAAGGAGAATCCAAATAATCCTGAGGAAGACTGATGAAGTTATATTGAACTTTATCCCAAGTAAAGGCAAAAAATTAGAATCAGTCATGGGAATGGAGAAAAATACACTTAGCAAGATCAATAATCTCATCCCATTGACCCAGGACTGGGGCTACCTGGCCCACCACATTGACAAAGTTAGGAAAAGCCACAGCACCTGGCAAAACAACTTTGAATATAGATGCCAATGGTCCTCTCTCTTTAAGTCATGACATATGGTCTGCCTTCTTCTCTATTCACACAGGGTTATTAAAGGGCAGTTTATGTAGTGAAGTACAATAACCTTCATCTTGATCACTAGGGAGGAGACACCTTTCACACTCCTTTGAACATTATATTGTTTAATATTAACTATACAGGATGATTCTACCCATGATAACTGGTATTGAAATTAGGCCCAGGGCTCAAGGAGAGCATGTGAAAAGACAGATAATATTTGTACATGTTATATCCTCACCCTATGTATCATTACATATGTTATATCCTCACTCTGTCTCCCACTTCAGTAGAACAGAATAGAAGCCTTGAAAATTTGGAACCTTTAATATTCTAACAAAGAATTCTAGGGAGTGTTATGGCCCTTGGAAATGCTGATGAGGCAAAGGGGACTATAGCTACTATGTGCCATCTCCATAAAATAGTATTGCCTTGGACAGAGTTATATGAACCAAGCTATCATTTTTTTCAATAGCTAATGAATATTAATTTGTACTATGTTTCTTTGTCCTGTTTCATGTTGCCTTTTCTGACTTTGATTATTGTTAAGCACTCTTTCTGGGATTTGGAATTTAGTTAAACACTGGTTTAGCCCCCTCACAGCACTCTTTTCCCTCTCCAGATCCTGTTGATTGCCTCCAAATACCAGCTTATGTTTTCTCAATCTCTCCTAGAGGGCAATGAGACGATATAAAGGCAGGTGCACAGACAGTTTGTTGTTGTTTTTACATCAGATTGCATGTTTATGATCACATGATAAACTAAGAAGTGTGAAGAACATAAAATGGCTTTTTGGACACATGAATATAGCAAATCCATCATCACAACTGCAATCTATACAATCTATCCTCCCAATCAATGTAGGCAATCCCTCTGATGTCTTCTCTGATAGTTTATGATTGAATTAGAAATACCTGAGTTAGAAAATTCCTTGGTAATGGGAAAGAGTCTCTCTTTATATTATTGGTGACTTTTCATAAGTGAGACATAGGTGCTGTTTGTATTCTTAAATTGCAATTTTAATTATTTTAGGTGATCTTCTATTGTTCCTCATGAATAAAAAATACTAGAATAATGATTATGTTGATGTCCTTTGTTTTCCCCTTTTCCTTTTTGAATCCTTAAATGTCATGAGCCTTTTATATCCTGGCAGTCCTCCCCCTCTCACTTTTCTTTCAGCATCTTCAGGAACCAAGTCTCATCTCTATTCTTTTCCTCCTTGCAGAACCTTTGCCTTACATGCTCCCTATAATTTTCACATAGCAATATTTCCTTGAGGCTTTCATCTTCTTTTATTTTTATGAGATTGTATAAAATAGAGCTAAGTTTTCAAGAACTCCAGGCTTCATTACTAATTTTATTAACCAGGTTCAGGTTCAACCAGAAATGGAAAAAGTAATTTGTGATGAGCAAACTTCATTCTTCATATTTTTTTCAATTTAAGAAAGGAACTAAAATAGAAACTGAGTGGAGGTTTTGTGTTTCCTTTCTGAAAAGCCCTAGGATTTGTTTGGATTTTCTCCAAGCAGTCATAACCATTCCATCTTTGCTGCTGATTCCTTCCCTTCCTGACTGCCCTCACATTGCTACATTTAATCTCCCCTTCCCTGACCTACTATACTTTCTGCCTCTTCTCGGTCAACAAACATTTTCAAATCCCTATTCTAAAAGTCCACAATAATTTGCTTTTGACTTTATCAGTCCCTCAATTTTCCCCCAAATCACTCTCCTCTTTTCATAATCAACATTTCCAAAGAGCAATCTCAGTAATTCTACTGACTCACAATTCATTCATCATTTTTACCTTGAAATCTGACTTCCACCCCCCACCATTCTACTAAATCTGATCTCTTAAAGGTCACTGAGAGCTTCAACCACCAAATTCACCAATCACCAAATTCAGGGTCATTTTCTGAAGCCTCATTCTACCACTTTTCCTTTTGTCTTTGTGTTCCCAGTACCTAGTATAGCTTCTTTTACATAATATGCAATTAATAAATGGTTACGGGATTGGATTCAATTTAATCGATCTATGTGGAACATTTTAGACTGTTGAATGTGTACTACTTCACCAAAGGCTTCCCTCTTTTGGCTTCTGTGATCCAAAACACTCTCCCTATCTCCCTTCTATCTTTATCCTTTATATTTTTTAATCTCCCCCAATAGATCTTCTTCATCTTCCTAATCTCTGAACATCAGTATTTCCTAAGATTTTGTCTTGTCTTTGAAACAATTCTTTTTTGTGGTAATGAAAAACTGGAAACTGAGGAGATTCTCCTCATTTGAAGAGTGACTGAATAAACTGTGATATATAAATAAAATAGGAAATTATTGAGCTAGAAAAAATGAGGAAATAGATGACTTAAAGAGGTTCAGAAAGAGTGGTATGAACTGATGAAGGGTGAAATCAGGAGAAGCAGATGATATATAATATGATATTTATAATATCAACATTATAAAAACAAACAGTATTGACAACTTTTATGAAGTGATGAACAAAATAAGCAGAACTTGCACAATAAGAACAACCTTCTAAAGATAAATAACTTTGGGGACTATAAGAACTATAATAATACAAATTACTATGCATGATTCTAGCGGAGCAATGTTGAAACATGCCATCCGTGACAAAATGGTGATGGATTTAGGATATGGAATAAGACATAAAGTTAGTGTGAGAATATTTTGCTTGATGATATATATCCATTCACTTGATGATATACACACATATATGTGTATACACACACATACATATATTGTTACAAGGAATTTGTTTTCCTTTCTCTCTGTTTCCAGTGGAATGAGACTGGGAGAGAGAAAATAAATTTCTATTAACGTTTTTAAATAGGGAGGAGGAAAGACTAGAGATGTAGAATTCTACATTTTCTGTAAGATGAAAGAACATATATTCTTTTGGTTAATTGTATTTCTTTTTTATGAGCGCTTTCTTGCTGAGTTGTGGCAAAATGTAAAGGTTTAAAAACAAACAAAAAACCTAAATAAAGCCTAAAAAATAGATTCTGTCCTTGGCCATAATTTCTTTTAGCCTATACATTCTCCCTCAGCAACTTAATCTATTCAGTTCAATAGTTACCAAGCATTTTTTATATATAAACACCTATGTTAGATGCTATGGCTACAAACATAGAACTGATTGGTCTTTGCTCTCAAAGAGCTTTATTCTACTGTGTAATATAACATGGACATGGAGTTGGGGAGGAATAGAAGTGAGCACATTGCAGGACCAGGGGACAACCTGCACAAAGGCAAAAAGATAAGAGACAGAAAGTAAAATTCAGTAGAACCATATGACTGTTTAAAGCCCATGGAGGGGAGTTATATAAATATGTATCTACAAAGGTACATGTGATCCATATTTCAGAGGGCTTTAGATTATAGATCAAAACACTTTTATTTTGCCCTTGAGACAATAGGGAACCAGTGAATGATTGTGAAGAGGGAAGTGGAATGGTCAACCCTGTGTCTTTGGAAAATTAATTTGATAGTTGTGTGGAGGATAGATTGTAGAGATGAGAGGTTGGGCACATGGAGATAAATTGGGAGATGATTTCAGAAGACCAGGTGAGAACTGACAAGAAACTGAAATGGAGTAACTTCTATGTGAAAGGAGAAAGGGGGCAAAAAGAGGGAGATGTGAAGGTAGAAACGACATGGCTCGGGAGCCTGGATAACTGGAATGATCATGGTGCCCTCAATAGAAATTGGGGAAATTCTAAGAGAAGAGAGCTTAGGAAGAAAGATAGCAAGTTCTATTTCAGAGAACATCCATGTTGCTTTGAGATGCCTACAAGACAAGCTAAGACTAGAATTCAGTAATTAAATGAGACCTGATCATATAGATTTAGGAACTATCGGCACCTGAACCAAAAGGAATCCCTGAGATCCCTGAGAATGTAAAGAACAGAAGGTGACCCAGGATGACTCTGTGAATTGGGAGTCTATGGGAGACAATGGAGAGAACTTGGGAGTAGAGGAAAAGAGGAAGCTTGCGGTAGAACGGGACTGGTGGTTCTCTGCTAAGAGGGGAATTTGGGTAAACAAAAGAGAGACTGTAACAACCTAGTTACTTAGAGAAGAAGAAAAAAAATCACTTCAAAGATTATCCCTGTATGTGGGATGGTGTGTATGTGTTAATTCAGTTTTTCCTCTTGGACTGCCATCCTGACTTTTAGGCTACCTGATGAGAACTTATAACTGAATGTTATGTTAGCATCAATTTAATATCCAGAAAAGAACTCATCTTAAGTCCTTTGCCCCTGTGTAGCTCTTTATAAAATTGGCATCCCTATTTTTGCAATATTCACAGTCACTTATGATAGAAAGAAACCAACAGTCAAACCTGAGGTTTACAACGTAAACCTCATTTCCCATATCAAATGAGTTTCCAAATCCTATCATTTTTTCTTACCAAGAACTCTTGAATGAGTCCCTTTTCCATTCTATGTCATTGGGTTATAGGACTGTAGATCTAGAACTAACCAATATATACCCCTCTCATTTTACAAAAGAGCAAACTGAGGACTGAGGAGATGAAGTCACTTGCTCAGGGTCACACAAGAAGTAGGCACTAGTATGCTCTTTCCACTCACTGATGTGCATTACTACTACCCTAGTGGACAGCTAGATGGTACAGTGGATTACATCACTGAACTGGAACCAGGAAGACATCTTCTATGAATTCAAATTTGGTCTTAGACACTCACTTTGCAGTATGACCCTGAGCAAGTCACTTAGCCCTGGTTGTCTTAGTTCCTCATCTGTAAAACAAGCTGGAGAAGGAAATGGCAAACTCCTTTAGTAACTTTGTCAAGAAAACCCTGAAGTGGTCACAAAGAAATGGACATGACTGAAAAATGAATGAATACTACCTTAGCACAAGTTTTCATTACTTCATATCTAGAGAGTGGCAAGTTAGATCAAATTAATTTTAATATTCTCCCTAGCTTTAAGAGTCACATCCAAGGGCTATTTCAATGGCCCACTAACTGATCTTCTTATAGCTGCCTCTCCACTCTTACTCATTTTGCATATTGATGCCTGATTAATTTTCTTAAAGTATAGCTTTAATAGTGTTTCTCCCCTGACAAAAATTCTCAGGAATCTAAGATAAAGACCAAATTTCTTACCCTGGCATTAAAATCTTATGTCATTTGATCCTACCTAACTTTATAATTGCATGTGCCTACTCTCTACTTTCTTTCTGCAACCAGAAAACTGTAGTACTCACCATTATTTGTATACATTATAAAGATGGCTTTCTTGTCCTTGTTCGTATGATTCTTTTCATATGGAATACCTTCTATCAGCCTCTTTGTCAGCCCAAATACTTCAATGCCTAGCTCAAGTGCCTCTCTCTCCATGATCCCTTCTCTTATCACCCCAGAATGAAGAGATTTTCAGCTATTCTGTACCTTTATAGGATTTTGTTTGTAGAATGCTTATGCCACTTATAATATGTTTTAAATTATTTCAGTTATACAGGCAGCTAGGTGGTACAGTGACTAGAGCACTTGCTCTGGAGTCAGGAGGACCTGAATTCAAATCCAGTCTCAGATACTTTATTTTTTCCAAAAAGTTTTATTTTAGACTCAAACGTCAAATAGAGAATAGAAAAAAAGATACAAAAATTTATCATAAACTTAAATATTGGAACTTAAATACAAAGTTAGAAAGGGAAAAAAGCATGTCACACACATAGCAGAACAAAAGAAAGAATTCAAAATAAAATTTTTCTTTCAAGAAAGCCTCTATGATAAATACTACTCATTGTGTTGAGAATTGTCCAGCTTTGCTTTCTTGTGTTTGCTTTGCACTTTTTTACTTTGTTCTTTTTTTCCCTCCCCCCCAAACCCCAGCGGAAGGCCACAATAAAATTTAGATATGTTTTTCCATAGCTATAGATATATACATATACATATAATACATACATATATAGACACATATATTCCCAAACCTCTTCTCTTAATTTTTGTTTTTATGTATATGCCTATATCTTGTTTCCTATTCCTCCTGCCTCTTCTACTTTATTTTTACACACTACCCTGCCCTCCTATGACTTGCCTACCCCCCTCCAAGGATCCCTCCCCTATTCTCCCATTCCCATAAACACCCTTCTATACCCCTATTTACCTATTATCTCACCCTCCCCTCTCTTGTCTTCTCCCCCCCTCCCTATGCCCCTATTGTTTTATTTCTTCTGAATTTAGAAGACTTCTATAGTCTTTTAAATATATATGTATTACTCCCTCTTACATCCATTTCTGATGAAAGTAGTTTACCTGAACTACCAGCCCTCCTCCCCCATCTAATTCGTATGTATCAATTCTTCCTCTTCTACCTCATTTGCATAAAATAATTACTCTTTTTAGCTGGTCCTAAATGGTTTTACTTTTTAAATTCATATCATTCCCAGGTTTTTCCCAATCTTTCATATGAACTACCCAATTATTAATAAGAATCTCAGACATAAATTTTAAACTTTACACCTATAAAAAGTAAACTGTCCTTATGGATCCCTTATCATCAGTTTTTGTTATGTGTCGTATACTTGTATTGGTTCTTGTAGGTTGAATTGTCTATTAAGTTCAGGATTTTTTTTAACAAAGCCTTGAAAATCTAAATTTATCAAATGGCCATTTTTTCCATTCAAGGTAATAGTTAACTTTACAGGGTGTGATATTTTCTGCCAGAGATGGAGTTCTTTCGTTCTTCGATATGCTGTGTTCTAAGACCTGTGGTCCTTAAATGTTTCTGCTTCTAGGTTTTGTGTAATTCTAACTGTGGCACCATAATATTTAAATTGTTTTAATCTTGATGCTTTTAATAGTTTTTCCTTGAGTTGGGGAATTTGGAATTTCTTATGAGTTTTCCTCATAGACTCTCTTTTCAGTGGTGATGGATGACTTTTTTTTTTCTATGTCTACTTTCCCCCCTTGTTCTAATATGTCAGGACAATTTTCTCTAATTATTTCTCTTTTTTTCATTTTGATAAATGTTTATTAAGCACCTACTGTTCAAGGCAAGTGACTGTGCTCCAAACTGAGGGATACACACAATTTAACCCCTGCTCTTATGCAGCTTCCAGTCTAGTGAAGGATAAGAAACAAATACAAATATTTAATCCACAACATTACATGTTAAAGTGCCTCAGAGAAGTGCTTCTGTGAGGTCTGAGAGAAAAGGTTGTTACTGACTAAGGGCAATCAGGGTAATACCATTTCAGGTGGCTTTAAAGGTTTAAGTAGGAATTCTACATGTAAAGGGCAGGAGATAGGGCATTGTGGGTAGAGGGCATAGTTTGAGCAGAAGCAGAGAAGTGGGGGAGCACCAGTGCTTTGGGGGACAGCCATCTTAGTGAGGTGGAACACGAGTTTCACACTTGGTAGTTTATCAGAACTGGAAGAGACCTTAGGGGCCATCTAGTACTACCCCTGTCATTTGACTGAAGGGCAAGTGGAAGTGAGGTGTAGAGAAGGCAAGGCTCTCACCCAGGGTCCTGCAGCAAAGTCAAGACCAGAGATGGGACTCAGACCCAGGTCTCCTGTCTCCCAGGGGTCTTGTTTGTCCTTCATTCTCTCTCTTTTTTTTATTAATTTTTTTTAACAAATGCTTTATTAACTTCTGGTTTACATCATTCATTTCCACAAGATTTTGAGTTACAATTTTCCCCCATTTTTCCCCTACCCACCACCCCAGAATAGCATTCAGGATATCCCCTCATCCAATCTGCTCTCTCCCATATCTTCTCCCATACCCGGCCTCCCTGGGGCTAAAACCACTGCTCATGCAGACCTGGGTTTGGCTCCCTGCACTTCGCTGTTGGCTTCCAGAGCACTGTGTTGGCCACTCCCTGCAGGTCTGCTGGGCTGTCCTCAGTGGGAGGTTAGATTCTCTGTGTCATTCTGTGGGTGCTGGGGCTCCATAAGTTGTTCAGAGTCCCTTTTTTACATGGTTTGGAAGTGGTCTGGGGGGAGAGCACCTTGGAAGTGCTGTTTCTACTCTACCACCTTGGCTCCGCCCCCTCTTTAATTATTTCTTGTATTGTTGTATAAAAATTCTTTTTTTGATCATAATTTTCAGTTAGTCCAATTATTTTTACATTTTCTCTTCTTGATTTATTCTGTAAATCAGTTGTTTTTCTCATAAGATGTTTCACTTTCCCATTTTTTCATTATTCATATTTTGTTTAATCATTTCTTGATATCTTATAACTTCACTGGCTTCACTTTGCCCAATTTTAATTTTCAAGGTGCATTTTCTTCCTTAAGATTCTGGATCTTCTCTTTTAGTTGGTTGACTTTCCTTTCATACCCTTCTTGTTTTTCTTGGATCATTCTTTTTTTTTTCTTTTATAGTTTTTCTTCCATATCTGTCATTTGATTTTTAGAGTATTTTTTAAACATCTTTTATAAATTCTTTTTGGGCAGGTGACCATTTGATGCTATTCTTTCAGGGTTTCTTTCCTTCAATTTCCTCCTCTGAAGATGAACTCCATTCATTTCCACTCCCATAATAGGTTTCTAGAGTCGTATTCTTTCTCCTTTGCCTATGCATTTTTTGTGGTAATAGCTTAATTATTTGTAATCACCTCTAGTCCTGAGGTATGGGGGATGGTGCCTCTTGCCCCAGGTTATAAGTTCTCCCCTCTAGCCTGGAGCCAAAGCCAAACCTCCAACCTCCTATAAGTGCCCACAGCCAGGGGCTTTCTGCCCCATTGCTTCTGCACTCATCAGACTTGTGCTGGTTCCTTCTTGCCCCGAAGCTCTTTGCAGCACATCGGGGTCTGGCATTCCTGGTCAGCAAAGGTTCCTTTGTTCTTGCTGGACTCAGAAGCCCAACTCCCCTCACTATCCCAGGAGTAAAAGTTCTAGTTACTGGGGTGGACAGCCTTTCAAACCAGTTGACCCCAGGGCTTGAAGCTTGTTTAAGAGACTTGCCCCTTGCTGTTAAAACAGAACCTAACCTGGAAGTGTTTATTCTTCATAGGGACCAAACCTGGTCCTGGCATTTTTCTTCTGATCTTCTCAAATTGTATGGGAAGGACCCTGGTTATGCCCCTGTTCTTATTTGTCTCCACCCACACTTTGTTCACCCTAAGGTGCTATTTTAACTCTTTGGTGGGGGGAAGATCTTGAGAGCTTGGAATTTTCTGATATACTCTGCTATCTTCCCAGAATCTTCTCCTAAATCTCAGACATTTGACACAAAATAGAGGTTGAAAGAATCCACAGTTCACCTCCTGAAAAATATCCCAAAAAGAAAACTCCCAGGAATATTATAGCCAGGTTCCAGAATTCCCAGATCAAGGAGAAAATACTACAAGCAGCCAGGAAGAAACAACTTCAATATTGTGGAAACACAATCAGAATAGCACAGGACCTGGCAGCTTCTATGCTGAGGGATCAAAGGGCATGGAATATGATATTCCAGAGGTCAAAAAAGCTGGGAATGAACCCAAGGGTCACCTACCCAGCAAAACTGAGTATTTTGTTTCAGGGGAAAATATGGTCATTCAGTGGAATAGATGACTTTCAAGCATTCCTGATGAAAAAAACAGAGTTTAATAGAAAATTTGACATCCAGACACAAGAAGCAAGAGATGCCTGAGAAGGTAATCAGGGAAAAGAAATCAAAAGGAACTTATCAAAGTTGAACTATTTACATTCCTACATGGAAAAACAATAACTGTGACTGATGAAACCTTTCTCAGTATGAAAATAATGGAAGAAGGGTATATGGTCATATGAATACATATGTGAATGTGTGTATATATGTTTACAGTTATACATGGATAGAGGGCACAGGTTGAATTTGGTGGGAAGGGATGATACTTAAGAGGTGAAGTTATGAGGTGAGAGAGGAAAGTGGCAAGAGGAGATGGGGAGAGACAGGGTAGGGTAAACTATCTCATGTAGAAGAAGCAAGGGGAAGGGGAAGAACAGGAAAGCAAAAAGGCAAAACTGTATTCTCATTGAATTTGGCTCAGGGAGAGAATGACATACATACTACATGGGATATCTCACCCTGCTGGAAAGTAGGGGGAAGGGGGATGAAAGGGGGGATGATGGAGGGGAGGGCATTCTGTGGGGAGGGGAGGTTGGAAGTACCCATTTTCGAAGAGGGACAGGATCAAAGTAGGGAATGGACCAGGTTGGGGATGGGATGGATGGGAGGGAAATATAAGCAGCCTTTTACAATGTATCTACTATGGTAATGTTTTGCAAAGCTATAAATGTACAACACATATTGAATTATTTATCTTCCCAGAGTGAATGGGTGACAAGGGAGGAAGGGAATGGATCTGAAATTCGAAGTTTTAAAATTAAATGTTTCAAATGTATATAAATACTATTATTAATACTAAGAAGCAAGAATTACAACCAAAAATCATGTACCTAGCAAAAATAAGTACAATTCTTCTAGGGGGGGAAGGAACAGAAATTTAAAGAAATAAAGGATCTGCAAGTATTCCTGATGAAAAAACAAGAGCTGAATAGAAAATTTGACATTCAAAGAAAAAATTCAAAGGAATCACAAAAAGATTGGCATGGAAGAGTAATCATCAGGGGCTTGATAAAGTTAAACTGTTTACATTCCTATATGGGAAGACAATACATGTAATCCCTAAGAACTTTATTATTAGTAGGGTAGTTAGAAGGAGTCTGCATAGACAGGATGTGAGTTGATTATATGTAGGGGTGAGGAAAAGGGATGTACTGGAAGAGGGGGGAAGGAAGAGATAGAATGGGGAAATTTTTCTCACATCAAAGAGGTACACAAGGAAGAGCTTATAAGGGAGGGGAAAATGTAGGGGATGTGATGCACTGCTTGAACCTCACGATTAACAAAATTGGTTTAAAGAGGGAAGAATACACACACACACACACACAAACTCAGGTGTGTGTAGAAATCTATTTATATATATATATATATAATATACACACATCTTAATATATTAATCTTTATATATAAAATATATACACATATCTTAATATATAAATCTTCATATATATAATATATATACACATCTTAATATATTAATCTTTATGTATATATATATATATATATATGTATATATAAAATCAGACCCCCAAAATGCTCTAAGTCACTCTGATTAGAGCAATATAAATTAAAGAACTCTGATACCACCTCACACCTATAAGAAATGAAAAAGCTGTATATTGAGATGAGGAAATATACGTATACCAATGAACTGTTGGTAGGGTAGTGAACTGGTCCAACCATTTTAGAGAATAATATGGAACTATCCCCAAAAGGCTTTAAAACTGTACATACCATTTGATCCAGGAATACCACTATTAGCTCTGTATGTCAAAGAGATCAAAGAAAAAGGAAAAGAACCTATATGTATAAAATTATTTATAACAGCTCCTTTTATTGGTGGTACAGAATTAGAACCTGAGGGGGAAGCTCAATTGGTAATGGCTGAACAAACTATGGCATATAATTATGACAAAGTACTATTGTGCGGTAAGAAATGACAAGGTGAGGGGGGGTGTTTCAGAAAGAAATGGCACTATCTTATCTGATGAAAATTAAGCAAATAGAGTGAGGAGATCATTGTGTACAGTAACAGCAATGTTTTAATGATCATCTCTGAACAACTTGGCTACTCTGATCAATAAAATTATTCAAGACAGTTCCAAAGCACTTGTGTTGAAAAAATGATATATTCCTCCAGTGAGAAAACTGATGAACTCTGAGTTCAAATTGAAGTATAATTTTCTCATTTCCTTATTATTTCTTTATTTTGTGATATGTCTAATATGGAAATATGTTTTATATGATTTCACATGTGTAATTGAAATCATATTGATTGCCTTCTAAGTGAGCAGGGGAGATGTGGGAAGAAGGGAAGAAATCTGAAACTCAAAATTTACAAAGAAAAGAATGTTAAAAATAAATAAATAAGAAAGAAATAAAATGATCACTCTGCCTACAAAATGAATAGAACACATTTGCATAAATACTTCATGTTCTTCTTTCCCATTTCTATTACTTTCTTAACCTTGGTCAGAATGAAACTCCTTAAAATCAGAGACTCTATCATGCCTTTCTTTGTATCCTCGGTGCCTAGGATATTCCCAGGATTTTGAGGCTTAGGCAATAGGAAGAGGAATGCTAATATATCAGGAGATATAGTCAATATATACCAAAGTTGGTTTTTAAAAAAACTGTAAGAATATATGTGTGTTGATGTATATAGGTATCTATAGATGAATGATGAATGAATATATCAACACATGTTGGATTATGTGGGACTGTCTAGTGTCCTCCCAAGGGCTCAAAGCCTGCCCTACTCCCAAGGACAAGGGCATCCAATAATCAATATAATCTTTAAAAGAATTCCAAAATATTTAGAATAATTTCTTAGGAAAAAAATGATAACCACTGATGCAGCCCACTATTTGAATATAGCCATTGAGTTAGACCTTCCTGAGGAGCCAACTATCTTCCACACTACCCTCACTTAGAAAATCACTCCCCAAAATTAATTTTATTAAGTTCTTAAAATTATGATTAAAAAAAACTTTTGATCAATTGCATTGAATTATTAGTTACTTTGAATAATGTAGACATATAGCTAGAATATCCTAGTAGATTATTTTCAAACATTCTGCTTGTTTTTCAGCAGAAATACAAACCACAGGTGGGCAGTCTGTAACAGTTGAATAACAAAACAAAGATTATGCTAAAACACCAAAAGCTGGCTGACACCTACAACATGGAAGAATAGCTGGCATTTCAGTATTAACTGCAAGTCTGTTTGATTTCCCTAAGAAGATTTGCCTTGATTTAGTAGCCACTGATGAATAAATAAAATGGTATTTGAAGGAAACTTAGATTTCTTCATTTTTAGTTCTTTGTATATTCTTTTTCTAGTTTAACTTTAGTATTGAATGATCTGACCATTTTGTATTTTCCTGGTGTATGCAAGAATACCCAGGGACAGGAGATACAGAACATAAACTCTCTCAAATTAAGCTTATCTCCTGGTCCAAACCAGACTTCTCCTTCTCTGTGTTCCTTGTTCCTGTATTCCTGTTAAAGAATTGCCATTCTGTCAGTCCCAGTTTCAAAACATTATCCTGGACTCTTTTTTCTTCCCCCATTCCCCACTCTATCAAATAATTTGCCAACTCCTCTTTCATTCTTGTTTTTGTTTGAAAAGCACTTAGCATAAAGCCTGACATGTACTTAGGTACTTAATTGTTGCTTTTGAAATGTATGTTGACTCCACAAACTCTCACACTCATAGCCTTCATTTTTACTGTCTTTTGTTTTATATCTCCTAAATTTGCCCTGTAACTTTCCCTCCCCATCTTCCCAGAGAGTCATCTCTTATAGCAAAGAATTTTTTATGGGAGAAAAATAAATCAGCAAAAACTGACTATCACACTGAAATAAGCTGGATATTAAGTGCAATGTTCACACTCATGAACAATTCATGAACATACTCTTCACAATTCTGCAAAAAAGGGGGGTTGTCCTATCTATTTTTGAAGTCATGATTGTGTATGTATACATACATACAGAGAGAGAGAGAGAGAGAGAGAGAGAGAGAGGAGAGATTACAACATTCAACTTTGATTGTTTTGTGGTCATTGTCATTGTTCTGCTAATTTATATTGTTGTATGGGTTTCCTGGTCCCACTTCACTTTGCATCAGTTCATGTAAGCCTTTCCATGCTTCTCTGTATTCATCATGCTCCATGTTTCTTACAGCACAGTAATGTTCTATTACATGCATGTACTTCAATTTTGTTTGTTCATTGGCAGGTGTCTCCTTTGTTTCTAGTTCATTGCTAACATGAAAAGTGCTGCTATAAATTTTTTAGTATTTGGAGGGCCTTTCTTTTTGTCAGTGACCCTGTTGGGGTATATTCACAGATTTCTTTATAATTCTACAGACCTTATACTAATTCAGATTCTTATTATTTCATTCTTGGACTAATTAAATGTACACATAATTAGAAAGGCCCCCTTTACATCAAAATACTTTCTTCTGACCTTACTCATTTAATATTGAATGCCTGTTCTCCACAAGAGCCATGGAAGAAGGTATCTTAATAGCCTCTGTAAATGATTTCTTTCCTAGAATTCCATTCCTACTCCAATGTGTCTTCTAACTAGCATCAGATTTATTTTAGTAAAACACAACTGGCTCACTATTGTCTTCTGGATAAAGGTCAAACTCATTACCATTATTTTCTACTACTTTCTGTTTCTATATTTTACTCGAAGCAAACTGATCTACTCACCATTCTCTATGTATGCTTTAACCTTCCCTGTCCCTAAGCTTTTGCTTATACCCTCTACAGCTCTACCCATTTAAATCCTTCCCATCAATTCAGATCAATGCCTACTGAGGACCTCAGTTGGAAGTAACATCTCCCTCCTCTAAACTTCTGACTTTCTGTTTATGATTCTTTTTGAAATTTGGCAGATACTATGTAGCATCAAAATTACTTATGCATATGTCATTTACCCTCAGTATGCTGTAAGATCCTTGTGGGCAAGAATTTACTCTGTCTTTATATCCCTTCAGCAAATAACACAGTGCTTTGTATGTTGTAGACTCTCATTAAGTATTTCTTCTAAACAGTCATCCATCCATCCATCCATTCATTCAAAGAAATATCATGATATACAAAGCATGTTGCAGTAGGCCTGGGGAACTGGGAAAGTCATTTAACCTCCATGATTCTGAGTTGCAAAAAAGATGCTAACCTGCAGCGGTAGAGAAAATACCCTCAAATGAGAGTCCCCTATACCAATGTCATCACAGGTCCAGTCCCTATCACTATCTGTATTGTAAGGGGAAGGCCACTAGACTTGCATTATAAATATCTGGGTCATATCTCTTAGACCTGCACTACCTTCCTCAGCTAGGTGGTGAAGTGGATAGATACAAACTTGGGCTGGGAATCAGGAAGCCTCATCTTCCTGAGTTCAAATGGAACCTCAGAAACTTACTAGTTGTGTGACCCTGGGCAAGTCAATTAACCCTGTTTGCCTCAGTTTCCTCATTTGTAAAATGTGCTTGAGAAAGATGCCAAAACACTCTAGGAGCTTTACCAAGAAAACCTCAAACGGGGTCATGAAGTGTGAGGCAGGACAAACTACTGGACAACAACAACCTACATAAGAGGGTTGTGATGAAAATCAGATGACAAAAATCTGTGCTTTGAAATCTTTGAATTGGTATACAAAAGTGAGTAATTATGATTATTGATAGTACCATTGCTACTATTGCTGCTACTAGGTGGCCCTGTCTATTGATTGCTGGGCTTGGAATGAGCAACATGACACCTACTAGTTGCATTTCTCCAGGAAAGTCATTGAACTTGCCTCTGTCCCACTTTCCTCATCTATAAAATGAAGATGATAACAGCATTTACCTCACAGATTTGTTAGGCAGAACAATTGAGATGTCGGTAAAGTTTTTTTTTTTCTATTGTCATGCTAGATACTACTACTACAGTAGCTCTTCATTCATTACTAAGTTAATCCTTAAAGACAAATCCTCTACTTCCCTTATATTGACCATGGTACTGGGCCGACAAAAGGCTCAGCAAGTACTTGCTTAAAAAAAATATTTCTGGCAACAGGATTGCCACAGAGAGGCAGCCTGATCTAAGGAAGAGAATGCTAGCCCTGGTGTGATGGGAGCATAATGAGTTAGACTTGGGTTTATCATTCACTTCTGATACTGATCATGTGACCTTAGGGAAGGTACTTATACTCTGACCTTGTTTCTTGATTTAAAAATGGTAATTGAGGAGGAGGAAGGAGAGAGGATTCTTATAGTGTCAATTTCATAGGGTAGTTCTGAGGCTCAAATGACATTCTGTCACAGTAAGGGAATTGCAAACTTTAAGGCACTTTATGAACCTTAATTTATCCACAAAGAGGGTTCTGACTCAGGAAGCCCGGATAGGAGTGAGCAGAGCAAACTATCATTGTGTCCAGGGCATGACAGACTTCCCCAGGAGTCCATACAGTTGGTGGTAGAATCCTGCAACAAATCACTGAATCAGGAAACCTGGTTATGGCTCCCTGGAGGTCTTCTTTTTTTGCTACTCTGTTCGAATAGCATTTGAATTAGACCAAGAAATAAAGTTTGACTGAGAGAATAGCTCTGTAACATGTTAGGTAAATGAAATAATGTCCTTACAATAAAATAACAAAACTATAGTATTAATATCTTTGACTTTAATCTTTATAAGATAAAAGAAAAGTCATAAGTAATTTAACTGACTAATGGAAGGGGTCAGATTTTCTAGTAGAAATGTTGCTATGGTAGTTCATTGCTTAGTATCAGCTGGTGAGACTTAAATTCTTCTGAAGTCAGATACTTATCTTTAATCTTGTGCTTGCTCTCTGTCTGTCTGTCTGTCTCTGTCTCCATCTATCTCTGTCTCTCTATCTCTCTGTCTGTCTGTCTCTCTCTCACACACACACACACACACACACACACACACATAAACACACACACAGACATACACAAATGTGCACACAGATTAAACATTTATTAAGTGTCCATTGTTTGCCAAGTACTGTGTTAGGGGCTGGGGATAGAGATAGGAAAGGGAAATCAATTGTTCTTCCCTGAAGGAGCCTACATTCTATAAGAAGAAATAACATACATATATGAATAAAATACATGCTAAAAGGGGCTGGAGAAGAGGGTTAACGCACCAGTAGTTGGGGGTAGGAGTATCCACAAATGTTTCATGTAGGTGAGTATAAACTGAGTATGGAGTTTGAAAGGTGGAGGTGAGGAATTAGTGCATTTCAGGCATGGAGGACAGGCTGTGCAAAAGTATGGAGAAACAGGGTGGCTAGGTGGTGCAGAGAATAGAGCACCAGCCCTGGAGTCAGGAGGACCTAAGTTCAAATCTGACCTCAGACACTTGACTAGCCATGCGACTTTAAGCCAAAAAAAAAAAAAAGTATAGAGAAAGAAAATGGAACCTTGTGTATGAGTGCAGGCTTTGTTTAATCACACTTCATACCTCACTGAACTCCAACTCCAGATTGCTGTCACTATCTACCTTTTTCATTGTTATTCGCCTGCTGTTGATTGGTACTGGAAGAAGTCAAGCAATGGTGCTGACTGGGTCCACTACCAGTCTATGCTATCTAATCTCAACTAGACCCTCAAGGGGATATTTTTACTTTCCTCTAATTGACTTTCTATCTCATTCCTCACAGCTATAATTTTAAATCTTCTCTTCAAATTTAACTTCTTACCTACATCATGCCCTCCAGCAGACATGGCCTCATCTTTGTTCCAAAAGTAGAATCAATTCCCCTGTGCTACCTCTTCAGTTTGGTCCCATCTCCTTCCACTGGCTCAGGCAAATTGCTCCCACAATCATCCCTCACCATCTAATCTTAGTTTTTCCTCTATCTACTAATTTCTTTCCTGTTAATCACAAACATTCCCAGGTCACTCCATTCTTAAAAAAAAAATAACAACAAAAATAATAAAACATTACTCACCTGATCTTATTGTTCCCCTAAACTGCATCTGTTATATCACTTAATAGAGTCTTAATAAATTTCCTGAAACACTAATAAGTTAAATTTCTTATGTGGCATGACACAGTCAATATGTGTTAGAAGTAAGATTCTAATCCATATCTCCCTGACTCCAATCCAATCCAACAAACATTAACCAACTACTTTATGCCTGTACTATGCTAAGCACTGGAGATACAATTAATTGAAAAGAAAGAGAGATAGGTTTTGCATTTAAGGAGCTTGCAGTCTAATAGAGGGAAACAACATACAGAATCTAGAGATGGAGAGGCATAAGGGGCTACACAGTTTGGAGGCTTTTTGTTCTGTGTAGTTAAAACCAGGCAGAGCAGCAGATGCAAAATGGAGTGAGCTGAAAGTCTACAAAGAAAGGCATTGGGTGGAGTTTGGTACTCAAAGCACAGCTATCTACTGTACCATATTGTTATACACACATCATATAGAGTATATGTGTATATATACATACATATGCATGTGTGTATATGCTTCATAAAATATATACAGGGTTTTCCAAATGTGTTAGTGCAATATTAAGATTATGTGTTTAGTTTCAGATTGTCTAACTCTCTGTGACCCCATTTGAGGTTTTCTTGGTAAAGATACTAGTTTGCTATTTCCCTCTCCAGTTCATTTTACCCATGAGGAAACTGAAGATAAGGGTTAAGTCACTTGCCCAGGGCCACACAGCTAGTATCTGTGGTTAAATTTGAATGCAGGTCTTCCTTGACTCCAGGCCAGGCACTCTAGTCACTGAAACATCTTGCTGCCCTGGTGTGAAGATATCGAAACTATTAAATCATAAAACTGCATTAACACTTTTGAGAAACCCTGTATATTTGGATGTGTATATAAGTGAATGCACTTGTATATGAATATATATATATATATATATATATATATATGTCTCTGCATGTATACATGTATATAAAATAGTCTAACTAAATAGGCTACCCCTCCAGCCACATGTCATTTGTGGCAATATTAAACTATTTACAGAATCACCAGATCTAAAGGTGGAAGGGAACTCAGAGATGATCAAGTTGAATAAGAATTCTTCTCTAATAAGCATCTTGAGTGAGTCAACCTGTTCCGTTTTTTGTACAGCACAAAATGTTAAAAAAATCATTTCTTTAGCCAAACCTAAGTTCACCTCTTTGCAAATTCCATTCATTGCCCTAAGGTCTCACCATGATCCAAGAAGAATAATTTTAATTTCTCATCAATGTGACAACCCTTCAAATAACTTTCCAGATGAAACTTCATTTCCTTCATTTCTCATGTGGCATTACATTGAACCCTTCCTGGTTGCCCTTCTATGGACTCACTCTAGATTAATGATGTCCTTCTCAAAATATGGTACTTAGTACCAAACGCAAAATTCCAGATATGTTCTGACCAGGGAAGAATATAGTGGGACTAATTAATTACCTCCCTAGTCAAAACGTATGCCTATCTAATCACAGCCTAATTTGTTGCATTTGGTTTTGGTTTTTGGCTGTTATATTATTACATTGAGCTCACAGTCCATTAAAACCCACCTATCTTTTAAAGAAGACCTAATTTCTCATCAGAGGCAGGTGTGTTGTACAGCATATAGAGCACCAAGCCTGGAGTCCCAGAATTTCTGAGTTCAAATCCAGCCTCAGACACTTACTAGCTGTGTGACCCTATGTAAGTCATTTAACCATTATTTGCTTCAGTTCCTCATCTGTAAAAGGAAGACACACTGGAGAAGGAAATGAAAAGCCCCTCCAGTATCTTTGACAAGAAAACCCCATGGAATTTTCCATGTGGCATGGGGTCACATGGAGTCTGACAAGGCTGGATGACTGAACAACAAGAAATATCTCATCACATTCATAAATGAGTTATACTTTTGCACCTAGGAAATTGTTTTTTTTTCCAACCCAAGAATTAATTTGTATTTATTCCTAGATGTTTGCTAGCCATTCTTTTCATTTGATGTTCTAAAATTGTCTAGTTATCAGTCAAGTTTCTTGGTCTATGGTCTGAAGACTCTATATTTCCCTTTAAAAATATCAGGACAAATTTTGCCCTTTTCCAAATCTGGGCAACCTCAGCTATTCTCCATGATCGTTAACAAAAACACAACAATAATCATTCAGCAATCACATCTATCAATTCTTTATAATACCTGACTGATGAGGAAACTTATCTGGCTCTGGAGGGCAGCCAAGTACACTTCACTGTTTTCTCTAATTATCTTGGGTGTCAGCTCCTCCTTACCAATTTTTATTCTATTTTTCAGGTCAAAGATCATTTTAGTTGGCAGAGAAATAAGAAATGAGTGACTTTGCCTTCTCTTATTCTTATCATTGTCCTTTCCACACTGAGATGTAGTTCTATCCCTTCTTTGATCTTTCTAATTTCCCCAGGGTAGCTTAAAACAAAACAAACCAAAAATTCTTTTTGTTGTCCTTATCTTTCTTTGCCAGCCTCAGCTCATTCTAAGCATTAGCATTCCTCACACTATAGTCTTATATGATTGTGCCATGCTTCTGTATTTCTCCCCTGTCACTCTAATCCATACATCGTTTAACAACTTATTTTCTTCCTCATTAGAATTGTTTCTCCTTTTGTTTCCAGAATCTTATCCTTGAGAGCTTTCTACTCCTACTTGCCGGATTTCCCTTGTAGAATACTACTTATACTTTCTTTGAACCTTGTTACCCTTCAATCTAACCGGCATTACAGACTATGTCCTTCTTTCTTCTCTTCTATGTAAGAATTCCAATTTGAAATGATTTATATTCACCTATTATTTGTACCCAGACAACTAGTACTGCTCTGCTGGTGAATATTAGAACCTAAAAAGACTTTCCCTAAATTATTCCTTCACTTTTTGAAGAATGAAATGATTATTATGGCAAGTAAATAAATTATGTTTTGCTTGGGAAGACCAAAAACTTCCAACAGATAGCTGGATAATTGAAGCCCTCCACCTCTCTTATATACTACTTCCATAACAGACTCATGATCTACTTCTCAAATTTCTTGTCTATTATTTCCTCCTCCTTTTCTTCTTCTTCTTCTTCTTCTTCTTCTTCTTCTTCTTCTTCTTCTTCTTCTTCTTCTTCTTCTTCTTCTTCTTCTTCTTCTTCTTCCTCCTCCTCCTCCTCCTCCTCCTCTTCCTGAGTTATCTGTAGTTTATTTGGGGGACAGCTAAGTGGCATGGTGGAAAGAGTGCCAGGTCTGGAGTCAAAAAGACATCTTCCTGAGTTCAAATGTGGCCTCTACCCTTACTGTGTAGCTCTGGGAAAGTCACTTAACCCTGTTTCCCTCAGTTTCCCCATCTATAGAATTATCTGGAAAAGAAAATGGCAAATTACTTTAGTATATTTGCCAAGAAAACCCCCAATGGAGTCATAAAGAGTTGGACATGATTAAAAATAACTGAATAGTATATTTTAATGCCAAAGCTGCTTCTGTTGGTCTTCTCACCAATACTTTACATTTTGCCTTCCCACCCTGACTTAGATTCCCTGACATGAATATATCTTCCTAACATATCATATTTCCATAGCCCTTTACGTCTTGGTAGATTCATCATAAGACATTTTTAAGTATCTACTATGTATCACATACTGGGCTAAGTTCTTGGGACACAAAGAAAGGCAAAACAACAGTCCTTGCTCATGGCTCATAGTCATAGCTAAGTCTCCTGCTTCTTTTGAATAAAGCATCCACATTGAGAGTCAAATTCTTGTCATTTACTCTTCCAGTGCTGATCATTAGATCATTCTCTCTACTATTGTGATTTTCACTGAAATTTTCTGTTTGATTTTTGTGTTTGTTGCAATTATTTGAATGTCATTTACAAATAAGAATATTTGGAGAAGATCCATAAATTTGACATCTTTTTGCTTGAACTTTGCCTAAGATAACATCCTATAGAACAGTGAATAATTTATATGGGTCTATTATGCTCCTCACATGGTCTCAATACTCAAAGCTTATTGATCAAAGTGACTGCCATTTCATCCATTATAACTTCTTCTTCTTCTTCTTCTTTTTTTTTTTTTGCCTTTTGGTGGGCAATTGGGGTTAAATAACTTGCCCAAGATCACACGGCTAGGTTTTTGTTTGTGTGTGCATTAAGTGTCTGAGGCCGGATCCGAACTCAGGTCCTTCTGACTCCAGGGCCATTATAACTTCTTGTATAATTTTAAGATATGACTTGGAAACATTTTGATTGAAGAGAGTCTCCAAAGTCTACATTTTGATTGAGTCAGGTCTTTTTTTTTTATTAAACAAATGCTTTATTAACCTCTGTTTTACATCATTCATTTCCGCCAGATTTTGAGTTACAATTACTTTCCCCCCCTGTTTTTCCCCTACCCACGCTCCCAGAATAGCAGTCCCACAAGATATCGCTCCCTCCAGTCTGCTCTCTCCCCTATCTTCTCCCATACCGCCTTCGATTTTTCCATTAGAGGAAGGTGAATCTCTGTGTCCCAATGCCTGCACATCTTATCTCCCAATTACAAGCAAAAGAGTATTAATAATAGTATTTATATATATTTGAAACATTTAGTCTTAAAACCTTGAATTTCAGATCCATTTCTTTCCTCTCTTGTCACCCATTCCTTCTGGGAAGATAAGTAATTCAGTGTATGTTGTACATGTCTAGCTATGCAAAATCACATTCTTTTTCAGGTGACTGGTGGATTCTTTCAACCTCTATTTTGCCCACTGGATCTAAAAGATCAGGACAGTTTTCCTTGAGAATTTCTTGAAGGGTGATTTCTAGGTTCTTTCTTTGATCATGGCTTTCAGGTAGTCCAATAATTTTTAAATTGTCTCTCCTGGATCTATTTTCCAGGTCAGTGGTTTTTCCCATGAGATATTTCACATTGCCTTCTAATCTTTCATTTGTTTGGATCTGTTTAACAGTATCTTGATTTCTCATAAAGTCATTAGCTTCCATTTGCTCCAGTCTAACTCTGAAGGAATGAATCTCCTCAGTGAACTTTTGAGATTCTTTTTCCATCTGGCAAATTCGACTTTTTAAGGCATTCTTCTCCTCATTGCCCTTTTGGGGCTCCTTTGCCATTTGAGTTAGTCTACTTTTTAAGGTGTTTTCCTCAATCAGGCTGTTGACCCTCATTTCATACATTTCCTGCATCCTTCTCATTTCTTTTTCCAATTTTTCCTCCACTTCTCTTATTTGATTTTTAAAGTCCTTCTTAAGGTACTCTATGGCCTGCAGCCCGCTCATATTTTCCCCTGGGGCTTTTGGAGCAGGACTTCTGGCCTCACAGTCCTCTTCTCTCTCTATGCTTCGATTGTTTTTGCCCCCAGAGTAGGAGTCTAAGGTTGCATTTTTTTGTTTAATTTGTTTCCTTTGCCTTGGCATGTTGTTACTTAATTACTTGACTTTTGGGCTTGTTGCCACAGTATGGTCTGGTGCCAGACAGGAACTTTCACCCCAAACGTGTTCGGGAGGGCAACTTCTGTTTCTGGCAAGCTGGAAACCCACCCACAACCTCCACCCCAGATCACAATCCAGATCCAGGGAGGTTAAAACAAGAGCAATTATCCCCCAAGACTGATCACTGGATCTGCCTACAGTTCACAGGCCAGGAGCTGGAGCTGCCTCTGAAAACTGCAAAATGGCGTGTCTCCTCAGTGGCTTCTAGCCCCCAGGGGAGGAAGCTGACGTGTTCCCCAAATACTGGTCCCAAAGTCCATAGGGCACTAACCTCTCACTTTGTCCTAGGCATGTCTATGTTGATAATTCTGGAGTCGCCACAGCTGCTGGTGTTCTGGGGTTCCTCCAGCCGGCTGCTGGCCCTGCCGCCCTGGGGCTAAAACTGCAACTCAGGTGCTCGGCTGTGCTCGGCTCTCTGTGCTCTGCACACTTCGCTGCTGGCTCCCCGACCACTGCACTGGTCCTTCCTGCAGGGCTGCTGGGCTGTCCTCAGCGGGAGGTTAGCTTCTCTGTGTTGTTCTGTGGGTGCTGGGGCTCCAGAAGTTGTTCAGAGTCCCCTTTTACATAGTTTGGAGGTAATCTGGGGGCAGAGTGGCTTGGACCCACTGTTTCTCCTCCGCCATCTTGGCTCTGCCCCAGGTCTTTTTTTTTTTTTTAACAAAAGTAATAAATTAGCAACACTTCCAAAATTCTTGAGTATGAAAATCTCTTTAAATATCAGAAAGTTCCAATGAATCCTGCTCCTCCTACATGACCAAAATATAGTAGTGGTACTATGAGTAAATTTTTGTTGTTGATGTATAGTTGTGTACAACTCTTTGTAACCCCATCTGGAGTTTTCTTGGCAAAGATACTAGAAGAGTTGGCCATTTCCTTCTCCAGCTCATCTTACAGATGAGGAAACTGAGGCAAACAGGGTTAAGTGACTTGCCCAGGGTCACATAGCTAACAAGTGTCAGAAGCCAGATAAAATACATAACCAAATGTCAATGAATACATAACCAGTCAAATACATAACCAATGTCATAGTAGATACTTAAACATTTTCAAAACCCATGGAAGAATTCTATAACCTTTAGGGGTCTTTATCCATAGGGTATGAATGACTATAAGAGAAACAAAATGTACTAGTCTCTATATTTCTCAATTGGTTATGTATAGAAATGTGTACTGTGATAGAAAAGTGCCTTTGAAAAACTTTTAAAAAAAATTTTCATCATGAATACCACTGATGCATGCGTAGACTAATCTCAACAAAATTTTGGAAAGAATGGAAAGTAGGCATATGGGTCAGTAGTTGCTAAAATCTTTTTTATGTAATTTTAGTAGGGTCATTTTTTTGTAATTTAGGGAAAATCTTAACTTCTTTGATATATCCTGAAAATTCATCCCTCAGTGTTAAATTACATTGCCTCTAGCATGGACTTCTTTCACATGTACACAGATATGAAAGATAAGAAATAACTGCTCTTCCATTTTTCATCTTGTTAAAGGCTGCTGCCATACATTCCCACAATCCTTGAAGACCTAAGGGAGATCTGGTATTGGTGATAATGAAAGGTGATCACTGTAAAAAGTATAATCAAATCAATTAATTTTCATGTGTATTTATTGTCCTTCTTTTAATTCTTCCTATAATTTATTAGACTGAAATTTGCCTTATACAACCTTCCAGAATGGTCATTGTTGTTTTATAAGATACTTCTCAAAATCTTGCCCATGATTCCCCAGGTTTTGTACATGAGCTTGTACTCTCTGGCTGAGGTGTCAAAAACATTGCCTACAGGTGGGCCTGAAACATTCTTGACTGCAGTCCACACCAAATTTAAAATGGAATTGGAAAATAGTTAACAAAATAAAAAAATATAGCAAAAACATAAATAATCTCTTTAAAAATGAAATTAAATATATAGCCCAAAGAGATCCTTTTGTATGATTCAGTGACCCTCTTTTCTATTTGTGTTTAATACCTTATCTTTCCACTTGATAAAGTGACTGAGGCACTTTAATGGCTGAGGCAGCTTCTGGGTTCTCTCTGTCCTAGTTATTGCTTTAAGTTAGTTAAACTTTTCTAAGAAATGGTGATAAGATCATTGTCTTTATTTGACGATATCCCTCATTTTTCACAAATAACATCCCTCACCTCTAGGCATTTTCACTGGTTATCCAGGAATGCACTCCCTCCTCATCTTTACCTTCTGGGATCCTTTAAGATCCAACTAAAATTGCACTGGCCTGAAATTAGGAGGACCTGAATTCAAATCTGGCCTCAGACACTTAACCCTTAACTAGCTGTGTGACCGTGGGCAAGTCAGTTAACCCCAATTGCCCTCTAGAAAACAAAACAAAACAAAAAGATCCAATTAAAATCTCACCTTCTACAGGAAGCCTTCCTCATCCTTATATCCTCCCTCTGCCGATTATCTCCAATTTATCCTGTACATAGTTTGTACATAGTTGTTTGTGTGTTTTCTCCCATAGTATACTATCAGCTCCTTGAGCCAGGGACTTTCTTTTACCTTTCTTTGTATCTGCAGTGTTTTGTATAGTTGGAGGCACGTAGCAGGCATTTAATAAATGTTTATTGACCAGCTCGCAGACAGTTTGTTCAAATACCTCAGGGTAGAATGGCTGCAATTGTTTGTTTATCATCTTTACATTCTTTTAATTGGTATTGATTTTGACTTTTGCTTTAGCTAACTGATGATCTGACTTCACAAAGACAGCTTATTCTGAAATAACTGTGAAATCTATAGCCAGCTGTTTCCTTTCTATTTAGATGTAGTCAATTTAGTTTTAAATTATGCTACTTGATGCTCAGTATTTCAAGTACCTCTTGAATCTGTTCTTGAAGAAAGTATTAATGATGTATAAATATGAGGATTCTCAGTAGCCTTACCTAATTTGGTTTAGTTCATGATTTGATCCTAAATCATGTTTTCAATTTATTTTTTTCAGTAAACAAAAATATATCTTCCCTTAGTGCTAGACACCACCCCCCCCCCGAAAACAAAGGAAAATAAAACCTATATGACAAATAAATTGTTGTTTTTGTTGTTGAGTCATTTTTCAGTCGTGTCTGATTTTCCATGACCCATTTGGGATTTTCTTGGCCAAAATAGTAGAGTGGTTTGCCATTTCCTTCTCCAGCTCACTTTACGGATGAGGAACTGAGACAAGCAAGGTTGAATGACTCGCCCAGGGTGATACATCTAGTAAGTGTCAGAGGCTAGACTTTAACTAACAAAGTCAAGTCTTCCTGACTCCAAACCTGGCACTCAATCCACTGTGCCACCTAGGTGCCCCAAGGAACAAATATGTATTGTCAAGCAAAACAAATTCCCACATTGGCCAGGTTCAAAATAGGTAGATCTCAGGGTGGCTAGGTGGCGCAGTGAATACAGCACCAGCCCTGGAGTCAGGAGGACTTGAATTCAAATCCAGCTGCAGACACTTAACACAAAACTAGCTGTGAGACCTTGGGCAAGTCACTTAACTCCAATTGCCCTATCTTCCCCTCTCTCTCTAAAAAAAAGCAAAAAACAAACCAAAAACCCATGTATGTCTCATTCTGTACTCTGTCTAACACATATAGAATAAGTTGACTATTGCATGGATAGGAATTCTTAAGTCTTTCATACTTGTTTGTTTTTAAAAGGATGTTGTCATTATATAAATTATTCACATGGCTCTGCACTTTTCACTCTGCATCATTTCATACAAGTCTGCTGAGCTTTCTCCTGAATCATTTCATGTGGATTTTGCTGTCCAAACCTGTGTCCATTTTGGAGTCATATCACCACATTTCAAAGTAGATGCTGATATTTTTATTTGATTTTGTCTGGTTCCAGAGATTTGCCCATTTGCCTCAGGATTCTTTCTGTCTTCTAGTTTCATTTAAAATAAGAATGTCAACCTTGCTATATTTTAGTTCCTTCAACAATGTTAATTCACCATTTGTCTAATAAAGATTGCATATTAAGAGGGAATGAATATTTATAGACTATGAAAACTATATGATTCTCAGCACCTACTATCCCCTTTTCCAGCACTCTGCCACCACTATTTTAAGGAGAATGAAAAATATTTTATATTTTGTACTTTCATGGATTGACAAAGGAAAAAAAAAGTCTTTGGGTAGCCAGCCTTCTGGTAAAAAGTCTTTCCATATTACACCTAATGATCAGCCTAAGTCAATATCATCTGCCAGCAGGCTCAAAGCCTTCCTGTTATGCCAGAATCTTTAAGTTATTGTTGTGTATGATGATGTATATTAACAATACAAGTCAATAATAGTTGAGGATGCTAAGGAAAAGTGAGGCAGGTGGGAAATGAAGTGAAGAAGACTACTAAATTCCAGGTACTGAGGGGAGGAGGGAGAGTGATTCAGAAGTCCATAAATACCAGTGACTATGATTTCCATAGAATGTAGTGAACTTTAAAGGAGAAATGAAAGTGTTAAATGAAATGGGCAATGAAAAGCTAGAAATGTACCAACTCCTCATCCTGGACCTGTGTGTCAAAGGATATGAGAAAAGTAACGGTTAGCCTTCGAGAGAGTGCTAAGAGATGCAATGTCTTCACAAAAAATCAAAACAAAACAAAAAAAAACAAAAACAATCTTTGTTTCACTGAACACTAGAAGACAAAAGGAGAGGGGTATAACATAGTACAGCAGAAAGCTCACTGGCTCTGGAGTCAGAGGCTCTAAGTTCAAATTCCACTTATAATACTACTTTTGTGACATTCAGCAAGTCACTTTATCTCACTGGATCTCAGTTTCCTCAACTGTAAGATGAAGTGACTGGACTAGATGGTCTCTGAGGTCCCTTATAGATACTAGGAAAGAGATCTCAGATAAAAAATTTAAGCCAGGAGACCGTCTAGTTCAGCCCCTCATTCAAGAGGAAAAAATGGAGGCCAGAATGTGACAACTCAAGGTTATTAGGAACCTAGTGGCAGGGCACCATGGCTCTGAATCCTATCATCCTTCTACTGTGCTACAGCAGAAAAAGATTCTCAAAAAGTGGAATGGAAGGGTAGGACAGGAGAGGATATTTTTTAATTTAAATTTCATTTTTAATTGACAAAAAATCTATCTTCCTCTTCATGGAGGCGAATAAAGAAAAAAAAAATAAAAGGAAACATAAACCCTTGTAACACTTCTGCATAATCAAACAAAACAAATTCTCTTATTGGCTATGTCCAAAAAGTACATGTCTCATTCTGCATCATGAGTCTGTTATTGCTTTGTCAAAGGGTAGGTAGCATGTTTCATTATGGATCTTCTGAAATCATTTGTGATCATTGCTGATGATAACCTTTAAGTCTTTCAAATTTGTTCATCTTTATAATGTTGCTGTTATTGGTATAAATTATTTTGGTTCTGCTCACTTTGCAGCAGAAGATATTAACCACGTGATGTAGGAAAGTTTATGGCTAAGTCCACTATGGGGAGAAAAGGACCCCTGAAAGCAAATGACATGCTCATCTTAAAGTACACTTAACTTTTTCATTAGTATAGATTCTCTGAAAATGTTTGTTTGATTTTTATTTAGATTTTTAAAGTAGTTGTTTTTAAAAATCAAAATGAATTTTTCACTAATCCATATTGGCTGCCCTCCCCCTCTCCCATGTAATTAAAAAAGAAATGTTTTCCTATCAGGGTCTTTTAAGAATATACCTCCATGCTAACCAATTTAGAGAGAACAGGATGCTAGAGAAGAAGAAATGTCCATAAACTTGTAAATATTTTTCAACTTGGCTTTTGCTACAAAAAATAGCAAGTGTTTTTTATTCATAACACATATATATGTTTCTAACAATTTGATATTTCTCAGTGCTAAGACATAGTCAGTCAAATCTTCCCTAAGAGGAGGAAAAAATTGGATTGGTCAGGGCAGGCAAGGATACCTTAGATATTCATATGTATCTTAAACAAAATGTGGGAGGATTATATACTCCATCCCAACCCACTGTGCCTTGAATTTTCCATCTCTGCTCAGCTCCCTCCTAAGTGTGAAGGGAAATTAAAACCTCTCATCTATTCACATAATCAGCATGATTCTCTGACTCATAGGTTATTCCTCCATGGGTTTATCTACCAAAGGGAGAATTTGTTTACTTTCTAACTTCCCACTGGTAGGGAAAGGATTTTCTTCCATATACACCTACCATGACAAAACAAAAAGAGATAATTGGATAGAATATGCATTAGCCCACACAGCTTACAGATTGTAGAGCCCAGACAAAGGTAGCTTCTGAGACCCTAAGGGGCATTACTATGAATACATTTCAGTATATATTCTATTAAAAGTGTGACACCCACACAGATTTGCCTCCAAAGAAAATTACAAAGAAGTCCACCACCACAAGGTAACTTCTGCAAGGGATAAGGGATTGAGATTACTTGTACACAAACAGGCATTTGGCTTTTATCAAATATGCCATATGTCTACATTGCTTAGATCACTTTTAGATATATTGTGTGTTCTCGTTGCCGGTCAGAAAACAGTTGAACTATGGATCCTATAAAACATCTGGGGAATACAGACAGCTTCCCTGGAGATAGCAGTATAGCCCCAATACAACAATGCAAGATATGGGGTGGAAAAAGTATAGACTCTTACTACAGAATGACAATAAACTTCACTTCACTTTCCTGCTATCTCATAGTGCATTGAGACTCTTGGATGGAGTCCCTGAAATGCAAAACTAGTGTCTGGCTCCAGCTGTGCTCCTTCACCCCAGATCTCACTGCCAACAAAGAGAGCATGAGGCTGAGGAGCCTTGGCAGGAGACTTATATGGTCAGCTGACAAAAGAAACATTGACTAAATTGAACTTGCCTAATTCTATTTTTTGGTATTAGTTTCCTTTTGCTAGCTGGCCTGCAGGGGTTTTCTTGCCTTCCTCCCCCAACCTTCCATGTATCATCAATGTGAAATGACAACAGCATACAAGAGAAGTGACAGACTCTGTCCTTCTCCTTTCCTTTTCCCCACGTTTGGTACCAAAGAGCCACAGCAGCTGACAAGGGGATGCCACTCAAATCCCTCTCTACTTGCCAAAGAAGAAATAAAACTTCTCCATTGGCCATTTAGTCTATGACCTTTCAGCTTACCTTTAAAACAATCAACTACATTATTTTCTCTTACAGATATTCAAGCAATTGTTCTGGCCCATAGTGTCATAGGACTATAAATTAAAAAGGGAGGGGGAGGGAACTTGAAGATCATCTAGTTCAACTACATCTCCTTGCGGGTAAGAAAACTGAAACCCAGAGAATTAAGGGGCTACAAGGTGACACAGCTAGAATCTGTACTGAGATCCTTTGACTCAAAATCCAGTTTTTTTTTTCCAAATTCCAGAATCTCTGGCTTTTGCAGATAGAAAACTTACCCTGCCCTAATATAGAGACACATTCAGGACCATTTAATTCAATTCAAAAATGCATTTATTAAGCATCTACTATGTATAAGAGGGCAGCCAGGTGGTCGAGTGGAGAGAATGCCAACCATGGAGTCAGGAGAAACTGATTTCAAATCTAGTCTCAGACACTTACTAGCTGTGGGACCCTGAGCAAGTCACACAACCTGGTTTGCCTCAGTTTCCTCATTTGTAAAGTGAGTTAGAGAAGGAAATGGAAAGTATCTAGTATCTTTGCAATGGCAAAGTATCTAATATCTTTGCTAAGAAAACCCCAGGGGTGGCTAGGTGGCACAGTGAATAGAGCACCAGCCCTGGAGTCAGGAGGGCCTGAGTTCAAATTCAGCCTCAGACACTAAATACTTACTAGCCATGTGACCTTGGTCAAGTCACTTATCCCCAACTGCCCTGCCCTCTCCCCTCAGAAAGCAAAAAAAAAAAAGAAAAGAAAACTCCAAATGGGATCATGAAGAATCAGGCATGACTGAAACAACTGAACAAACAACAACGATGTATAAAATACTATCCTACACAAAATAGCTTACACACTAAATATGGTGACTCACAAACTCAAATAACTATAACACCTATATAATTATTGAGTGCATAGGAAAGGTCAAATAGCATGATCCTGGGGCAGCTAGGTAGAGCATTGGCTAGAGAACCAGCCTTGGAGTTAGGAAGACGAGTTCAAATCTGGCCTCAGACACTTGACATTTACTCCCCTGGGCAAGTCACTTAACCCCGATTGCCTTGTCAATAATAATAATGATAATACTAATGATAATAATGCCCGAGAAGTTCTGAAGGGGAGAGATTACTTGTATGGGGGAAATCAGGGAAGTCTTCATAGAGACTTCATGGAGAAAGTGGTATGTGAGATTAAGCTGGAAAAAAGGAAATAATGGCATTTTGCAGAAGGAAGGGGAAGAAATATTTAATTTGCTAAGTGTTTTACAAATATCATTTTATCCTCACAACAACATTGTCTGGTATGTGTTATTATGATTTCCATTATAAATATGAAGCACTGAGTCAGAGGTTCAATGTCTTGCCCAGGTCACCTAACCAGTGTCTGAGGCTGAATTTGAGATCAGGTATTCCTGATTCCAGGCCCAATTCCTTATGCACTGCATCACTTAGAAGCCTTTATGTTGAAGCATCTCTATGCAGAGCTAGTATGGGGGAAATTGTGTTCATCCTAAGGATGGAGGATGGCAATCAGAAAGGTAGGGGGTGAGAAAGAGTTTAGAGGGTAGGAAGGAGCATAGTTTGAAATAGTACTGGAAAGGCAGGATCATAAATAAGATCATAGACTTTAGAGTGGAAGGCTCCCCTTAGATGTATATTTATTGATGAGAAAACAAAGACCTATAATAGCCACTTCCCCAAGGTCACCCAGCTATTAATTAGCAGAATGTCATTTCAAACCCAGGACCTCCTAGTCCAAATTTGGTGTTCTCTCTAGACACCCCACAAATGTTGATAGTCTCAAAAAACAGAATTTAAAAATAAAATTATATCTTATTCTCTAGAAGATATAAAACCACCAGATATTTTTGAGTAAGACTGTGATGTGATCCAACCTGTGCACTCCAAATCTTTAGGATCATTAACTTGCACTTCAGAAAGACAGTATTGAAAACGTAATCAACTAGTTTGAGAATTGGCTTCAATTACAAGGACAAAACTGCATGTTTTAGAAGAAATATCTAATAACTTTCCCTTGAGAAATTGCAATTATCACAAATTGAGATAGCTTCATATTACATGGCCCATAACCTCTCCTTTCAAATACTTGGTTTTGAATGGAGCTAAATGTCAATTTACCTGGTGCTCATCCATAAGTCTGGCAGTGTCATTATAGCCTCTGTAACCTCTGCATTTGTCCTTATCCTCTGCATCTTTTTATATCTTTAATAAACTACAACTGAATCATTCCCCTGATTTAAACTTTGCAATTGAATCATTGTGTTATGTAGCCTATTTGCTAATAATCTAATTTTGCTTTGGGGAAATTGAGTATGCTTCATCATCATCATCATCATCATCATCATCATCATCATTATCATCATCATCATCATTTGTACTTGTCTAACTGATCTTTTCTGTGTCTGAAAATGTATATCTTATTCTTGGATCCCTCACTTTTCTACGGGTAAAAGTAGGTAGAATGTTTCATCATCAGCCCTATGGAATCATGGTTGTTCATTGCACTGATGAGAGTTTTTTCAGTCTTTCAGTTGTTTTTTTTGAAACTGTTGTTGGTATTCTAGAAAATGTTCTTTTGATCCTGTTCACTTCACTCTGTATTAGCTCATTCAAGTCTTACCAGGTTTCTCTGAAACCATTTCATTATTTCTTACATTACAATAATATTCCATTATATTCATATGTCATAATCTATTTAGTCATATCCCAATTGATGAGTACTTAGTGTTTTTAATATAACAAAAAGGGTTGCTATACATACTTTTATACACAGAGGTCCTTTTCCCAATTAAATTGTTGTATATATAAATTCAAGATATCATACTTTCTTATTTTGATATTTCTGTGCAAGTATTTATCTTTGGGAAACTTCATCTTAGTCTATTGTTCCATTTGGTCAAAATCACTTGATTCTCTCACTAATCCTATTAGCCCCTCCTTCTAGTAAATCTGATAATTATTTTAAAGGGTCCTCCCTCAATCACAGATAAATATAGTGAACAAGAAAGGACCAAGGATAAAACTTTTTTTTTAAGCAATTGGGATTAAGTAGCTTGCTCAAGGTTACACAGCTAGTCATTATTTGTGTGTGGGTGCTCATTTTCTGAGGCCTGATTCGATCTCGGGTCATCCCAACTCCAAGGCCGGTGCTCTTACTCACTGTGCCACCTAGCCACCCCTTTTAGGGCAATTGGGGTTAAGTAACTTGCCCAAGGTCACACGGCTAGGTTTTTGTTTGTGTGGATTAAGTGTCTGAGGCCGGATCCAAACTCAGGTCCTTCTGACTCCAGGGCCAGCGCTCTACTCACTGCTCCACCTAGCCGCCCCAAGGATAAAATTTTTGATATAGTTTCAGAGACATTCCTCCAGGTTGACTTCAGTTGATTAACCACACTATTCTTTGGCCACATTTGTTTAATCAATTCTAGATCCATCTATCCATATTTCTCTGTCTTATCCACAAATATATCAAGGGAAAGTGTCAAATGATTGCTGAAACTGAGACCTATTAAGTGCCATAATTCCTTTAATATACCAGATTATTTTGGCAGAAATTATCTAATCCATGTTGGTTTGTGTTGATTACTGTTTTTGGGAAAAAATACTTATAATTTATCTATTTTAATGATCTACTTCGAAGATTTTTTGGGCAATCAACATTAAAATTTACTAATTAGTAGTTTCAGCAACAACAATATATCTATGTAATACCTTAAGGTTTGTAAATTGTTTTCTTCAAGATAATCCCATGAGATAGGTAGTAAAAGTATTATTATGTGCATTTTACCAGTGAGGAAACTAAAGCTCAGACAGGTTTTCAGGGGTCACACAGCCTTTGATGATTGTCTGATGATTTGATCTGAGGGCTGCCCTGATTCCAGGCTGGAGAATTTCACTACATTGGAAATTTAAATAAATGTTAAGTGATGAGATAGTTTCTTTCTTCTTTCTTAGGTTTCCAGTTTCCTTAATCTCATTTTTTCCTATAAATCCCAGTTTGAGGACACTTTTCCTTGCTGGAGAACATGAAAGGAAAATAGAAGTACATTTTGCCTTTTCTCTTTTGTCTGTCAAATCTAGATAAGAGCCAGCTTTCCCCAAAGGGAGGTATATTCATTCATTTTCTTAGTATTTCCCTGAATGAAATCATAAAAGTCCTTTTTTATTAATATGAAAGTATAGAAAAAGTCTATGGAGATTAGGCAGAACGTTAACTATCCTAAACCAAATTATAATTTTAAGCAACTCTTCACAAATAAGAGTGACAACATACTGCTATGTGAATCAAGCAAAAAACATATGCAGACATATAACAATAAGATTCCTACCCACCCCCACCCACTCTCCTTGCCCCTTTCCCCTACACAGTAAACAGATTCTTCCAGATCACTGATTTGGGGTTACACAGTAGAGATATGCCAATCAACACCAAGAATATTATTATAAGATATCTTATTTTGCATATGACTTTTATCACTGTTAAAATGATAATGAGAAAATGGTTGAAGGTATCTCAATAGCACAGATTCTTTACTTAGAATCTAGAAAGCCAATCTGTAGACAGACTTCCACAAGTCAGTGAACTTGGGTGGAAAAAAATGCATTTTTTATTTCCATTCATGTTTAACTTAAATTTATTAATAATAGTATTTATATATATATATATTTGAAACATTTAATTTTAAGACCTCAAATTTCAGATCCATCCCCTTCCTCCCTTGTCACCCATTCCCTCTGGTAAGATAAGTAATTCAGTGTATGTTGTACATGTCTAGCTATGCAAAACATTACCACAGTAGATATATTGTACAAGGCTGCTTATAATACCCTCCCACCCACCCCATCCCCCACATGATCCATTCCCTACTTGATCCTGTCCCTCTTCTATAGTGGGTACTTCCAACCTCCCATCCCCCCAAGGATGCCCTCCCATCCATCATCCCCCTTCCCCTTATTCTGCTGCAGGTTGAGATATCCCATTTAGTATGTATGTCATTCTCTCCCTGAACCAAATTCAATGAGAATGTGGTTTTGCCTTTTTGCCTTTCTATTCTTCCCCTCCCTTGCAGCCACTTCCCCTTGCTTCTTCTACATGAGATAGTTTACCCTACCCTGTCTCTCCCCATCTCCTCTTGCCACTTTCCTCTCTCACCTCATAATTTCATCCCTTGAGTATTCTCCCTTCCCAACAAATTCAACTTATGCCCTCTATCCATATAAAACTGTAAACATGTACACACATTCACATATTTATTCATATGACCATACACCCTTCTTACATTATTTTCATACTGAGAAAGATTTCATCAGTCACAGTTATTGTTTTTCCATATAGGAATGTAAATAGTTCAACTTTGATAAGTTCCTTTTGATTTCTTTTCCCTGATTACCTTCTCAGGCATCTATTGCTTCTTGTGTCTGGATGTCAAATTTTCTATTCAATTCTGGTTTTTTCCTCAAGAATGCTTGAAAGTCCTCTATTCCACTGAATGACCATATTCTCCCCTGAAACAAAATACTCAGTTTTGCTGGGTAGGTGACCCTTGGGTTCAGTCCCAGTACTTTTGCCCTCTGGAATATCATATTCCATGCCCTTTGATCCCTCAGTGTAGAAGCTGCCAGGTGCTGTGCTATTCTGATTGTGTTTCCACAATATTGTAATTGTTTCTTCCTGGCTGCTTGTAGTATTTTCTCCTTGATCTGGGAGTTCTGGAGCCTGGCTATAATATTCCTAGGAGTTTTCTTTTTGGGATGTATTTCAGGAGGTGATCGGTGGATTCTTTCAACCTCTATTTTGCCCTCTGGATCTAAAACATCAGGGCAATTTTCCTTGAGAATTTCTTGAAGGGTGATTTCTAGGTTCTTTCTTTGATTATGGCTTTCAGGTAGTCCAATAATTTTTAAATTGTCTCTCCTGGATCTGTTTTCCAAGTCAGTGGTTTTTCCCATGAGATATTTCACATTGCCTTCTAATCTTTCATTTGTTTGGATCTGTTTAACAGTATCTTGATTTCTCATAAAGTCATTAGCTTCCATTTGCTCCAGTCTAACTCTGAAGGAATGAATCTCCTCAGTGAACTTTTGAGATTCTTTTTCCATCTGGCAAATTCGACTTTTTAAGGCATTCTTCTCCTCATTGCCCTTTTGGGGCTCCTTTGCCATTTGAGTTAGTCTATTTTTTAAGGTGTTGTTTTCCTCAGTCAGGATGTTGACCCTTATTTCATACTTTTCCTGCATCCTTCTCATTTCTTTTTCCAATTTTTCCTCCACTTCTCTTATTTGATTTTTAAAGTCCTTCTTAAGGTACTCTATGGCCTGTAACCTGCTCATGTTTTCCTTTGGGGCTTTTGGAGCAGGATTTCTGACCTCACAGGCCTCCTCCTGTTATATGCTTCGATCCTCTTTGCCCCCAAAGTATGAGTCTAAGGTTGCATTTTTCTGTTTAATTTGTTTCCTTTGCCTTGGCATGTTGCCACTTAATTACTTGACTTTTGGGCTTGGTGCCACAGTATGGCTTTGCCGCCAGACAGGGGAACTTTCGTCCTGAACGTGTGGGAGGACAACTTCCATTTCTGGCAAGCTAGAAACCCACCTACGACCTCCACCCCAGATCACAATCCAGATCCAGGGAGGTTAAAGCAAGAGCTATTACCCCCCAAGACAGATCGCTGGATCTCCCTACAGTTCGCAGGCCAGGAGCTGGAGCTGCCTCTGAAAACTACAAAATGGCATGTCTCCTCAGAGGCTTCTAGCCCCCAGGGGAGGAAGCTGACGTGTTCCCCAAATACTGGTCCCAAAGTCCATAGGGCACTAACCTCTCACTTTGTCCTAGGCATGTCTATGTTGATAATTCTGGAATCTCCACAGCTGCTGGTGTTCTGGGGTCCCTCCAGCCAGCTGCTGGCCTGGCCACCCTGGGGCTAAAACCGTGACTCAGGCAGACCTGTGCTCAACTCCCCACACACTGCGCTACTGGCTCCCAGAGCACTGTGCTGGACCTTCCTGCAGGGCTGCTGGGCTGTCCTCAGTGGGAGGTTAGCTTCTCTGTGTTGTTCTGTGGGTGCTGGGGCTCCAGAAGTTGTTCAGAGTCCCCTTTTACATAGTTTGTAGGTGATCTGGGGAGAGAGTGGCTTGGACGTGCCGTTTCTACACCGCCTTATGTCTAACTTAAATTTAACATTTCCTTTGATTATAAATACAGGCAATAAACATTATTCTGAAGAGTCTTGTAAGTTTCACCAGGATGCTATAATGATAATGGGAATTTGAACATCTTCCTTGCCCCTTAATAGGCCTAAGAAAATTTGAAGATCTTCCCTACCCCCATAATAGGTCTAATATAATCACATAGAGCCTGTGATGGGAGGAGTTTGCAGAATGGGTGCAGCAGGAAGGGGTGGAGCAGAACAGGAAATGAGTGAGAGCAGTTAGAATGGATGGAGTAGAGGACTCAGGCAAGTAGACAGCTAGGATTATGAGTATTTGTTTGTGGGAAGGCCCAAGCAGGGGGAAGGGTTTGGGATGGTGTTGCTTCCTGTAGTGATAAGGTATATTAATTTCTTTGTTGCTATGACGGATTTGTTTTTCTGATGTTGGGATTTGACTTTCTGGTTTCTGAATAAATATTTTGCTTCTGTCTTGTATTTGAAAAGTCTGTCATATTTTGTGATTCAGAAGTATGCCTGCATATACATAGTCACCATTGGTGCTGTGAATATTGCCTTGGCAATACAACTGCTAAAGGGGTCCATGCCCCACAGCCAAAAAGTTAATATTTGCTCCCTGATAAAGAATAACTACAAGTCCAATAATAGTAGTAGTAAGTAGTAATAGTAGTAGTAGCAGCAGCAGCAGCAGCAGTATTAATACTTACACTAATTACTCACATGTACATGCCTATAGGTAGTTAACATTTATTAAGCACCTACTATTTTCCAGGTACTGTGCTAAGCCCTGAGAATAGAAAGAAAGGCTAAAAAGATATGTGTATTTATATGTTATCTCTTCCAACAGAATGTAAGTTCATTTATAGTAGGGACAGTTTCATCTTTGTCCCTATATACTCAGGGCCCAGCAGAGTAGCCCGCACACAGTAAGTGTTTAATAAATCTTTATTGACTTGCTGGCTGGAGGATAATAGTAATAATAGTAGAAGCATTTGGAATATTATTCTTCCCAACATAATAGTCTTCCCAGCATAAACTATGCAAGGTAAAAAGTTCTAGGACTGAAAATATTTACATAGATTAATTCCTAGCCAGTCAAAGTATATAATACATAAATTATGAAAGAAATCTCATATTGCTGCCTGTGCCCCAAAAGCAACAGCATCCTGTCTTGCTTGCTGAGTAGTGGAAAGTATTTAACTGGCCTAAATGAATGCATCACAACACCTATATTCTAGTCCTTTGTCAGTAGAAATCTCTTTTCTTGCTGGACCTTAGTTTTTTCATCTGCATAATGAGGGAGTCAGACTAGATTATCTCAGATGTCCCTCCCAACTCTAACATTATCTGATTCAACTGTTGACAGGTGTAAAAAAAATGACTCCTATCACCAGATGGGAGATATGGTTGGCACAGTGACAGGTCTTGGCAAATTTCCCTTGACTGTCCGGATCAAGGTACCTAGGAAGAACATCAGATCTAGTCACAGTGAACATGATTCTTGGTCTCTGCCAGCAAAAGATAACCAAGTTACTGATTTCCAAGAAATGAATATTCAACAACTTAGGGATTTTTGGATTCAGAATTCACCCAAAGGACCAGACTTACCAAGACACACAAAGGACTTTCACCCAAAGTTGCAGGTACTGGCTCTGGGTGCAGGGCACAAAGGACTTGAAATGTTCCATTTGTGATGCATCAAATAATTTGTATTTACTCATACATTGTTGTTTTATCACAATGTGTTTATATTTTTCTCATTTCAGGAAAATATGTTTTGTCTCCAGACTACCTTTCCAGGAGGACATCCCCCTAACTCATCACTTTTCATCCATTATTTTACTATCTTATGAGTTATTTGTGTCCAACCTGTGCCAGAGCCTTCCAAGCTCATATTGGACTAATCAGACACGTTAAACACAATGTACGTTGACCCCAAGATCATAATGTCTTTGGGCCTTGTTGAGTATGAAGGATGTATGACAATAACAACCTTTCCAGTCTTATTTCACATTATTCTATTATTCTCACTCATGTCCTCTACATAAGTAGGGCAGCCAAATGAATCTCCTTACTGAGATGCACACATGACAGTATGTTGCTTATGTCCATGACTTTCCACAAGCTATCTCCTATCCTTAGAATATGTTCCTCTTCACTTCCTCTCTATATACTCTCTGGTTTTCCTCAAGGCTTGGATACAGTATCACTTTTGGGAGGCAGGAACGAAGAAGGAAAGAAAGGGGTGGAAGGGAGAAAGGGAAGAAAGGAAAGAAAGAGAAAGAAAGGAAAAGGAAGGAAGGAAGGAAGAAAGGAAGGAAGGAAGGAAGGAGGGAGAGAGGAGGGAGGGAGGGAAGGAGGGAAGGAAGAAAGGAAGGAAGGAAAAAAGGAATTACTAAATGCCTACTATATGACAGCACTTGCTAAGCATGTTACAAATAATATGTCATTTGATCCTCAAAACAACTTTGAGAGGTAATTATGATCTCCATATTACAATTGAGGAAACTGAGGTTGGCAATGGTTAAGTGACATGCCCAGGGTCACACAGTAAGTGGCTGAGGCTCCCTTATGTTTTCATTCCTTTAGGTCCAGCATTCTCTCTAATATATAATCTATGCTGCCTATCTGCAACTTCCCTGACCCAGGAAATTATTTTTGTATCTAATTTGAACATAGTAAATCTGCATATATAGTCACCTTTTTTTCATTTCAACTTCTACTGATAGAATGCAAGCTCCTTGTGGTCAGGAATGCTTTTATTTTTAGCTTTGTTTCTTTCCTTAGTGCCTAGTACAGTGCCTGGCATATAGAAAGTGCACATAGAAAAAGCTTACAGAAGGAAAAAAATACAAAAGAGTTATAAAATAACGGTAATGAGGATGATTTTATTTTTTATATTCATGTGAAGGTGTCATAATTAAAAACAGCCTGGACCACTAAAATTGACATCAAGATGCATGGGAAAAGTTGAAGAGGCTATATATATATATATATATATATATATATATATATATATATATAGTTGTCTAATAAAAGATATGTTCCATCAGAGAATGCAATGTGTAAATTGAAATACCACCAAAAGGAAACTGAGCTCAAATTGAAAAACCAATAAAGGCTCCAGGAATCAGATAATGAAACATGACTCATCCCATGGACAGAAAGATGGAGAACTACTAAGACAGAACATTGTACAGATTGTAATGCAAATGTGGTCACTGAATCAGATTATTTTGCTTATTTCCTTCCCTCTTTCTTTCTTTCTTTCTTTCTTTCTTTCTTTCTTTCTTTCTTTCTTTCTTTCTTTCCTTCTTTCTTTCTCTTTCTTTCTTTCTTTTTTTTCCCTTTCTTTCTTTTTTAACAAGGGAGGTTTCAATATAGCACAGGTAGGGACTGAAATGACTTTCATATAAAGACAAAATTAATTAACAAAATAATTTTGTCTGTTTTAAAGAAAGTATACTAGCCACTTTGCCCCTCTTGCTTTGTATTTGCTATATTCCATGGCTTAGAATTTGTGTTCCCCCGACTCTGATCTTTGGACAGACCCCTCAACGTTCCCATTCTTTCTCCTGTGTTGTTCCCCCCCCGCCACTGGTAATTCCAACATTTGGCTCCTTCCCCAAACTTAGTGAAATGCAAATGTTCCAGTTGGCTACCAACCCAAGCTCTTAATCTTTACCCAACACTGACTAATTGATCTCACAAATATGCCTATTTACTTTTTCATGAATTGTAAATGTGTAGCATTTTTTAAACTACTGAAGAAATGTTTTGACATTTTATAGAATCCTGTTTTTTTAAAGGGATACACTGAAACTGAATCTTACCATCTCGCTGAAACAAATAGGTCACTCGTTAATCACTAAATTCACCACATGGACATGACATGTTGCTGGGGAAAAGGAGGAGGGAGGTGAATACAAATACAGAACAAGGTTCACCAACCCCTGTTATTGAGGCCTGTTCTTTATCCAGGGTTAAGGCTCCAGCTTATGTCTGAATATAGAAACACAATGCTGATAGATGATGGACCAAACAGTAAACTGGGACTGCAATAGGCTGGTCCATGGCAGATGAGGGAAATCATGTATTTTTCCTCTCTTAGTGATTACATCTTTCAAGGGTAAATGATGAGTCACAAAAGAAGTATGACTGATTTTTTTCTCTTCACAGTTTGAAATAGCAGAATGGTTTTTATTTTGATTTTATAATATTCTGCTTTTTTCTTTTTTTTCTAGTACTTTCAGATCTAGTACCTTCTTTTTTCTAGTACTTTCTTAGGCATCTGCATCATGTAGTATCCCATGCTACATGTAACCAGATACAAAGTCAGTGTCCTAAGTCACCTGCTTGATTTAGAGAGAGAAAGATCTCAGTTCAAATCCTGCCTCGGACACTTACCAAATATATGAAACTGGAAAAGTCACTTAACCTATCCTAACTTGAGTTCCCTCATCTGTAAAGTAAAAATGACATTAGCACCTATCTCACAAGATTGCTTTGAGGACTGAATGAGGTATCTAACACATGGAAAGTTCTTCCCAAACCTCAAAGCTCTGCATAAATGCAAGCTATTTTAATTACAATTGTCACCCCCTAAATCCAGATTTTATAAATACTATCAAGATTAGAATTAGCCTTCTCTAAGTCTAAAGAATAAGAGAAAATGTATATGCCAACAAGCTATTCCATTTATCAATCAGTGGCAGACTTGTGGAGACTGTTGAAGATTCTGTTTTATTTTGTGCTTCAGAACTATGCCTGCATATTCATAGTCACCCTTGGTTCTGTGAATATTGCCTAATACACTGAACACTAAGCCTTTTTTTTTTAAACAATGAATCAAGGAAAGTCTCATGCAGGCTGCTAAAACTGCTTTTATTGAGTAATAATTAGTAATAATAATAATAATAGTGGCCAATATTTATATAGTGCTTATGAAGTGCCAGATATTGCTCTAAGAACTTTCAAATTGTTATCTCATTTGATCCTCACAAACACTCTGGAAGGCAGCTGCCATTATTATTCCCATTTCACAGAGGAGTAGACCATGCCGACCTTTTAAACTTAGTAGCTTTGCTTTTAGAAACAGGTATTTCTTCCTACCCAATGGAGCCATACTCACCCACAGAGCTGAAGTGAGAATTTGAAACCACAAATGTTCTTGGCTCAATATATCCATCCCCAAAGTTGGAAATTGAAACATCCAACATAAAGAAATGGCCATTGAATCACAGCAGCACTGCCTCAATAAGGCTTAGTTCCTGATGCAGGGAATACAGAATAAGACCAAGCACACTCCCAATAGTCCAATCCTTTCAAGATAATTGAAGCTTGCTTTTTTTTCACATGAAGTTTGTTACAAAGTGGCAATGCTGCTACCACTACAGGGTCTTTCTCAAGACATATGAAAGAAACAACAAACTAATGATTAAGTACAATTTCTAATTCCTTTAATGTGTATATTCTAAGTTCTTAATAGAAGACATTACACATCAATCATTTGTACTAGTCTCAGAGAATGTCTTTTTTAAGGTTCATTTTTAATGCCTTAAATAGCAATAATATTCTCATTGGAAACAATGGGGCCATGCCAGTTTTAAACCAGAGCAAGTAGAGATTTCTGCTGAAGGGTTTCACAATATTTCAACACAAGGTGTGATGCCTTTTTAAAAACATGTTTTTAACATTCTTTAAAAAATTTTGATTTCTAAATACTCTCCCTCCCATCCCAACCCCATCTATTGTAAAGGCAAGCAATGCTATATCAATTATGTATGTGGAATCATGTAAACATATTTCTATATCAACCATATTGCAAAAAAGGCAAGAATAATAAAGTAAAAAATGCTTCATTCTGCATTCAGATATCATCACTTCTTTCCCTGGAGGTAGACAGAATTTTTATCATAAATCTTTTGGAATTGTCTTGGAACAATTGTAATATTATTGTTATTATACTATATATATATATATATATATATATATATATATATATATACACATACTACTATAATACATATTATATAATATATTCCCCTGGTTTTGTTCACTTTACTTTGCATGAGTTAACAAAGGTCTTCCCAGGTTTTTCTGAAACCATTCTGTTCATCATTTCTTATGGTACAATACTATATCATATAACAATCACATACTACAACTTATTCAACTGTTTCCTAATTGATGGCATCCCCTCAATTTCCAATTCTTTGCCATCATGAAAAGAACTGAAACACACACACACACACACACACACACACACACACACACCCATACACACACACACACACACACACACACACACACACCTATATCACATATAGGTCCTTTTCCCTTTTCTTTGATGTCTTTGGGATCCAGACCTAGTAGTATGATTGGGCCAAAGGGTATGCAGTTTTATTGCCCTTTAGGCATTCCAAATTGCTTTCCAGAATGGTTGGATCAGTTCAGAACTCTACCAATAGTATATTAGTATACCAGTTTTTCCACATCCCCTCCCACATTTGTCATTTTTCCTTTCCTGTCATATTAGCCAATCTGATATGTGTGAGGTGGTAACTCAGAGTTGTTTTAATTTGTGTTTCTCATCAATAATGATTTATAGCATTTTTCATATGACTATAGATAGCTTTGATTTCTTAATTTGAAAACTGCCTATTCATATCCTTTAGCCATTTATCAATTGGGGAATGACACACATTCTTATAAATTTGATTCACTTCCTTATATATTTGAGAAATTAGGTCTTTTTTTTTTTTTAAGCAATTGGGGTTAAGTAACTTGCTCGAGGTTACACGGCTAGTCATTATTTGTGTGTGGGTGCTCATTTTCTGAGGCCGGATCTGATCTCGGGTCATCCCAACTCCGAGGCCGGCGCTCTTACTCACTGCGCCACCTAGCCGCCCCTTTAGGGCAATTGGGGTTAAGTAACTTGCCCAAGGTCACACGGCTAGGTTTTTGTTTGTGTGGATTAAGTGTCTGAGGCCGGATCCGAACTCAGGTCCTTCTGACTCCAGGGCCGGCCGCTCTACTCACTGCGCCACCTAGCCATCCCGAGAAATTAGGTCTTTATCAGTGAAACAATATAATTTCCAGTTTTCTGCTTTCTTTCTAATCTTGGTTGAATTGGCTTTGTGTAAAACATTTTTAATTTAATGTAATCAAAACTATCCATTATACATTCCATGATCCTCTCTATCTCTTATTAAGCCATAAATTCTTCTCTTATCCATGGGTCTAGGTAAAAATTTTCCAGGTCCCTGATTATTTTCATATCAATTTTTATGTATAACTCATATACCTACTTTGACCTTATCTTGGTATATAGAACAAGATGTTGGTCTATACCTAGTTTCTAAAAAACTGCTTTCCAGTTTTCCCAGAAATTTTTTGCCAAATATTGAGATTCTGTCCCAAAAGTTTGGATCTTTTGGTTTATCAAAAACTAGATTACTATAGTCATTTACAATTATGTATTGTATACCTAATCTATTCCCCTGATTCACTATTCTGTTTCTTAGCCTGTACCAGATTGTTTTTTTTTTTTTTGCTTTTTTTGGAGGGCAATTGGGGTTAAGTGACTTGCACAAGGTCACATGGCTAGTTTTTGTGTTAAGTGTCTGAGGCTGGATTTGAACTCAGGTCCTCCTGACTCCAGGGCTGGTGCTCTATTCACTGTACCACTTAGCTGCCCCTACCAGATTGTTTTGATAATTATTTCTTTGTAATAAAGTACTACTAGGCTATCTTCCTACTCTTTTCCTTTTATTGGTTCCATAAACATTCTTGACCTTTTGTTCATCCAGATGAATTTAATTATTTTTGTAGCTCTATAAAATGATTTTGGTAGTATGATTGATATGATGCTGATTAAGCAAATCAATTTAGGTAGAACTGTCATTTTTATTACATTGGCTCAGTCTAACCATGAGCAATGAATAGTTCTCCAATTGTTTAGACCTGTCTTTCTGTGAAAATTATTTTGTAAATATAATCATATATTTCTGGGTTTATCTTGGTAGGTAGACACCCAATATTTTATATTATCTATTAGTTCAAATGCAATTTCTCTATCTCTTTTTGATGGGCTTTGCTGGTAATATATAGAAATGCTGATGTTTTATGTGGGCTTATTTTATATCCTGAAACTTTGCTAAAATTGTTAAATTTTTCATCTAGTTTTTTAGTAGATTCTCTAAGTATAAAATTATATCATTTGCAAAAAAGTAATAGTTTTGTTTTCTCATTACCTATTCTAAGTCCATCGATTTCTTTTTTCTTGTATTATTGCTACAGCTAGCATTTCTGCTACAATATTGAATAATAGTGGTGATAATAGGTATCACTCAACCCTAATCTTTTTGAGAAGGCTTATAACTTAACCTCATTACAGATAATGGTTTTAGGTTGGTTTTAGGTAAACACTACTTAACATTTCAAGCAATTAGGGTTAAGTAACTTGCTCAAGGTTACATGACTAGTCATTATTTATGTGTGGGTGCTCATTTTCCGAGGCCAGATTTGATCCTGGGCCATCCCATCTCTGAGGCAGGTGCTCCTACTCACTGTGCCACCTAGCCGCCCCCTTTCCAGTGTTTTTAATAGGATTGAGTGTTGTATTTTGTTAAAATATTTTTCTACAATTATTGAGATAATTATATAATTTTTGTTTATGATAAATCAGTTATGCTGATAGTTTCCCTAGTATTGAACCAGCCCTGCATTCTTGATATAAATTCCACCTGGCCATAGTGGTGTGATTTTATTTTAAAAATTTGCATTGATATTCATTAGAGAAATTGTTGGATAGTTTCTTTCTCTGTTTTTGTTCATATTGGTTTAGGTATCAACAACATATTTGTGTCATAAAAGGAATTTGGTAGAATTCCTTCTTTGTCTATTTTTCCAAATACTTTATATAGTATTTGAAATTATTATTCCTTCAAATGTTTGGTAGAATTCACTAGAGAATCCATCTGGTCAAGGATATTTTTTTCTTAGGCAGTTCATTGGTGGCTTGTTTAATTTCTCTTTCTAAAACAGGGTTATTTAATTATTCTCTTTCTTCTTCTGTTAATATGGGTGTTCATATTTTTGTAAATACTCCTTCATTTAACTTAGATTGTCAATTTTACTGACAAGTAATTGGGCAAAATAACACCCAATACTCACTTTAATTTCATAATCATTGATGGTGTGTTCACCTTTTTCACTTTTGACACTGGTAATTTGGTTTTCTCATTTGTTTTACATCAAATTAACTAGTAGTTTATCTATTTTTTCCATAAAATCAGCTCCTAATTTTATTTATTAGTTCAATGATTTTCTTACTTTCCAATTTATTAATCTCTCCTTTGATTTTCAGGATTTCCATTTTGGTGTTTAATTGTAGCTTTTTCAATCTGTTATTTTCTAGTTTTTTTTTAAATAATTACATGCTCAATTCAATTATCTGGTCTTTCTCTATTTTGTTGATATGTGCATTTAGAGATATATATTTTCCCTCAAATAATTCTTTGACTGTATCCCACAAATTTTGGAATGTTGCCTCATTGTTGATATTCTCTTTAATAAAATTATTGATTCTATGATTTATTCTTTGACCCATTCATTCTCTAGCTTTCTTTTTTTTTTTTTTATAAAGCAATTGGGGTTAAGTAACTTGCTCAAGGTTACACGGCTAGTCATTATTTATGCGTGGGTGCTCATTTTCTGAGGCCGGATCTGATCTCGGGTCATCCCAACTCCAAGGCTGGTGCTCTTACTCACTGTGCCACCTAGCCGCCCCTTTAGGGCAATTGGGGTTAAGTAACTTGCCCAAGGTTACACAGCTAGGTTTTTGTTTGTATGGAAGTGTCGGAGGCCGGCTCCGAACTCAGGTCCTTCTGATTCCAGGGCCGGCGCTATATTCACTGTGCCACCTAGCCGCCCCTATTCTCTAGCTTTCTAATCAGTTTCTAATCTATGTTTCCATGGCCCTTTGTTAAATGTAATTTTTATTGCTTCATTGTCTGAAAAGTATGCATTTAATATTTCTGCTTTCTTGCATTTGCTCATGAGGTTTTTATGTCCTAATACAAATTTAGGACATCTTATACACAGATATGTATACATTTTTCTAAGGTGCCATGTACAGCTAATTAGTAGTAAACTTCATGCATTCTACCCTAAAGTAGCTGAATCCAGCCCTAAAGCAGCCCTAATGTTATCATAAGCAGGTTTAAGGTGAAAGTTGGGGTGGGGGGAAGAGAGGAGCTCAAATTTAGTCTTCTTTGTAATCTCCATCACTTCTCCATCCCTAGTCACCACTATCTATTCTCACTAATCTGTGGCTTGACAAACTGCTACTCCCACATTCAGTTATACTGCTGGACTTCTGTATCACTACAGCTAGACAAACAGAGAAATGATAACGAGTTATTCTATATGAACATAGATTTTACTGATCCTAGTACATAAACATTTATGAAGAGGAGTTCAAAAGGGCCTAGACTGTTTACCATATCCTCAGAAATATAGGAATCAAATTCAAAGCCTCCAGACAAATAAAAGGATCTGGATTGGTGTTCTAACTCCCTTCCCTTGTCCCTAGTTCCCTAAGCTTGTGGGTAATTCATAAAGTTTAGGCATTCTATGGTTAAGGAAAGACCACCACAGATTCTTTTCATCTCTAATATCTCATCTTTCTGGCCTATAGGAAGGCAATTCTTAGGCTAGTCAAATAAACATTGTCTTCAAAATGATTTGTGGAATATTATATATTCTGGGGCATGTTTGCAAATAGCGGCACTCTCCAGAGATCTTACAGAACAATGTGCTTCACTTTTCTAGCTGAGAAACATTGTTACAGGAAATCCTTACAACAAAGTTGTCAAGGCCATGTGATAAAAGATAATTTTTTAAAAATACAAATGCTTAATTTGAGAATGGAAGCGAATAATTAAGCATTTGTATACCTTCCTGATGACATAATTCCCCTCCCTTCCACATCCATTTGAAGTTTATTTTTCAGATGTACGTTCATCACACAATCCAGGGGGGGAAATGTGGATTGATAAAAAAGTCCTAACCAGGAAACTAGTCACTGGGATAAATAGACAGACAGGCGGGCAGGCAGGCAGACAGACAGAGAGATAGATAGATAGACAGATAGAGATAAAGATAGATAGATAGATCTAATATTAGAATTAAGGTACTTGGTTATAATTTACAGGGACATGACTAAAAATCCTACTCGTAGTAAAGCTAAGATTTGGGGAAGGATGTAAAAAAGAACTTTTAGATCTCCCCAAAATCAATATTTATATTACACAGAAGTATGACCAAAATAATGTATGAATGAATAAATAAAACTAATAAACAAAATTTAATAAATGAGACCTACAAAGAGGGAAATTGGTGACATGTTAATACTATTAGCTATTCTTTATCAGTCTTCCCTTCTGACTCTTACTGGTATTAAGGAACCTGATTTCAAATCTTGGTTCTGCCACTAGTTACTGCCTGTGTGATCTGAGATAATTCTGCTTTCCCTCTCTGGTCCTCAGTTTTCTCATCTGTAAATGATGGAGTGGGACTCTGTGATTTCTAAAGTATCTGCCAGATTTAAATCTATAATCCTACAATTCTATAAACATAACTGCTGGAAGGGACAAAAGAAAAGTCTCGATTTGCATCTATCCTTGTTTCTCTATGGACATCTGGCTTTTGGCTGGCTGTCCCCCAGAACACAGCAAGTGAAAGTTTATATATGGCTAAAAAGGAAGAAAAGTCAGACCCAAAATTTGAAACCATCCATTCTAGTTTAATAAAACATGGAATTTTTTTTGTAAAATTCTACAATGTGACTATTTCTCCTTTTTGATGATAATGTAGATTTATACAACAAAAGAAAGGACATAGAAAATTATATTATGATAAAATGTTTAAGAATTTACACCATTTCTCTTTTTCTTTAAAAATAGTTATATGGGAAAGCTCTCTGATACTGTAAGAAATTCTGGTGATAGCAAAATATTTTTAAAAATCAATAATCAATAAAAATTTATTTTTAAAAAGGAATTTATGCTTTGCAGAAACCACTGTCATATTATACAATGATCAAGCAGAAAAAATAAACCTCTGAAATGATTTCAACATAAACCTAAAGGATTTGATATATCATATATACTTACTTGGTCATTGAAAAACATCAATTCCTTATTTTTGTCTAGTGGTCCAATAAGTAGATAGAGCACAGGGCCTGGCATCAGTAAGACTCATTTTCATGAGTTCAAATCTAGATTCAGCACTTATTAGCTGTGTAACCCTAAGTCACTTAATCCTGTTTGCCTCATTTCTTCATTTATAAAACAAGCTGGACAAGGAAATGGCAAACCACTCCAGTATCTTTCCTATGAAAACCCAAAGGGGTGACAGTCAGATACAACCTGAAATGACCAAACAACAGTAAAACAAAGGAGATATTTCAGTTGCCCCAGACTGCGGTGCTATCACTTAGCTGCGCGGGGGGGCGGGGGGAAGTTGCCTATAAATTGGAAAGTGGTTAAACAAATTATGGTGTGTGAAAGAATACTATTGTCACATAGGGAATGATAAATATGAGGAATTTAGAGAAACAAAGGAAGACTTGTATGGAGTGATACAGAGTGAAAAAAGTCAAAGATAGGGACATATAAAATAATTATAATAATGTGACTCAACATTATTAGAAAGTAGAGGTAGCAATAAAACTTGGATAACCCAGGAAAACAATCTTGACCATGGAGAACTGATAAAGAAACACAACTTTCTCCTTTCAATAGAAAGTTGGTGACTTTGCTGAGGGTTCAAGGTATGTTGGGGGGTTGTGGCAAAAGAATTCAGAGACTCAGACTACCTTGAACCCAAGCAAAGACATTTATTGAAAATTACACTTCTCAGCAGTGGGCTAGGTGTCTTAAAGGAACCAATAGGTTAGCAAAGCAAGACAGAGATTTTTGTAGAACAAAATGCAATTACATCAGCATAGAACACAAAATATAGGAGGGGTTTACTGGTGTGGGGAAGGGTCCTCACCTTAGTGGAACTACACATGTGGTTACTCAGAATGCCTATAGAAAAGCCCATTTGGGGGTTTTAATTTATGATTATAATATTATAATAAGCTTCTCTATGTCATAAGTTCACCTTGGAACAGTTCTTTGCTATTATTGTGCAGGCATACATTTTGGCTGTGATTTAGTGGTCAAACATCCTTCTCAGTATCCTGTTGGTACTGATTTCTTATTGGCTGGCTATTGTGATCCTGTCTAAGACTGGGGGGATGTGGTTAACACACCTGCTATTCTAGTGAGGCATGAGTTCATGGACATGCCAACTATTCTAGTGAGGCATATGAGCAAGTTGGGCTATTGGGGCTTGGGGCAGAGGCGAGCTAGTGGCAGTGGCTAAACTCCATCAACTGTGGATGTAGAATGTGGCATGAATCTAATAAGGCACATGATATAAAAGCTGTCCAGTGTGTCAGCCTTGAATTATAGATTTTAGAATGCTAAGAAACAAAAGAGACCTTAGAGGTCATTTAGATAAATACCTTCATTTTGTTGTTGTTTGCTCTTCATTTTTCAAAGAGTACCTGTGACACCTGTGATGCTTTGACTTGCATGTGAATTGGATATGAATGGGATAGGGCTCACTCTGTCCTCTAGTGTCATCAGAGTTCAGTGGCAAGACAAAGGTCAAGAGGACTAGCAATAGCCAAGGATACCTTGGATGAACTTGACCTTTCTAAATCAAGGTCTTTCCCAATTCTCAATCTGAAGCCAAACCCATGCAATGTATAAGGACTGGGTTATAGTTGAGACAAAAGATGGTTCAATTTATCATCACAAATTTATCAATCTGGGACAGAAAGACTTTCACAGTTCAGGACCAGAACAGAAAACAATTGCTATTTACATTCTTTCTAAGCCACCAAAACCTAAGCAATGAGTCATAGAGGCTTGAATTGAAGCTATTATTGGCCATTTAATGAAAGTCTGAGTGATTTGAGTTTTAAGGTGGAATTAGGTAGCTCCATTTAAAACACAGTGGTCTTTTAAAAGCCTGTCTTTTCAGAGCTATTCTTTATTCATTTTATAAATGCATAAAAATGGAGTATTATTTACTTCAGGGTCTAAAACTCATCTATAATACCCTTCTTCAAATTTGATTAACCTTTGTTGATGAACTAGAATCAAAAGGGACCTTAGAAGTCATTTAGAGTAGGTTAGTAGAAATGAGAAATTAGAAGCCCAAAGAAATTAAGTGAATTGTGCAAGAAGCAAGTAACACAAAGAGGAGCTAAAGGCAGTTGTTCTGCCTCCAAATCCAGCTTGTCTTCTATCCAACAAAATATAACTCTAGTTATCTATGTGTAAAGACTTGTGACAAGTAGTCAATAGTCCACAAGGGTGTGGAAGCCATTTTCCTCAAAAAATTCTGAACCCAGTTTTGGAATACTCTTCCCTTGAGCTAATCTTGAATTATGAAAGCCTTCTTTGAATAAGACAAGTTCCACTGAACATGAAATAAGTGTAGATCAGGCTATGGAGTTTCTGACACATTTGTTAACATTATTGACAGCTCTATGTGTCTCCCTGTCTTGGAGTATGTCAACTTGTTCTACATTTATACAATATACCAAGGGCATATTCTCTAGATCTGGAGGAGGGCTGTGTTTGCCCCAAGAATGGTGAAGATATGATGTCCTGACTTCTTGGATTCAGGGTTTGGGTAGAAACCTTAGGGTTTGGCATATCATATTACATTTCCTAAAAGGGAAAGAAAGATGAGGAAGCAGTCTGTGCCATCGTTAATCACATGGGCCTGATCTGCTCAAGGAGCTAAAGAAAATCAGAGTCATCACCAATGACAAATACAAGAGCCACAGGGTCCCAAAATAACATTTTACATTCCGAATCCTTCAGCTGTCACAGTTGTAACATTTCTGTTAGCAGAAAGGCCTAAAACATCAAGAACATAAATTGCAATCCCTTTTGAGTACATTCTTGTATAATGACCAACTTTGTTTAGGATATATATTTAAAATTATGTTACATTTGTATATTTTTTTGAAAAATAATTCAGAAACATTTTAACATTCATTTCTTAGTCATACATTTATTAAGTACCTTTCTGAATGTGGTGCTTTTCTGGGCCTTGTACAAAGCAAGTTGCAAAGGCACAACCTCGACCTTCTAGGATTTAACACTCGGTGCCATAATTATATATTAATACTCATGCAAAAGAACAGAGAGTCCCATAATCCTAGAATAGGAAAAGGATTTGGAGGTCTTCTAGTCAAAATTACATGCAAAACATATTTATCTAATGTTCACATATATAAGCATTGTGTGACCATAAGATAATTATGAATAACAAATAAGATGAAATGTTCCTATCATACCTGATCAAAAGTTATGTATGCTAGTATAGTGGTGAGAATTATATTACTATGCACATTTTCTACTCATATAATGTGGTGTTGGAAATGATAGGCTACATATGCATTCACATATGTGTTTATCTGCAGATAATAATGTAAAAATTTTAAATCGTATCATTAATGTGAGCCACATCTCATTAGTATTCTTAACCTATTATGTCTGCCTTATAGCAGGTATCTTTAGAATCTACTATCAACCATACTATGTATAGAATTTTAATGCATCCCACAGACTTTTCCATTTTCAGGCTTATTTCACCATCACCTTAATGGAACTGCTGCGTAGAACCACTAGTCACATAATATAAACAATTAATGATTTTGAATAATATTTTCTTTTCCCAAATTACATGTAAAAACAGTTTTTAACATTTGTTTTCTAAATTTCTGAGTTCCAAATTCTCTCCTTCCTTCCTTTCCCCCCTCCCTGAGATGGTAAGCAATTTGATATAGGTTATACAGGCACAATCATACAAAATACATTTCCATATTAGTGATATTAAAAAATAATTCACGTCTCTAAAGAGCTTTAAGGTTTACAAAGTGCTCATAAAAACAACTCTATAAATTAGATAGGAAAAGTGTGATTATTCCCATTTTTTAGATGAAAAAAACTGAAGGTCAGAGACCTTAAGTGACTCATTCAATGTTACAAAGGTAGTAAGTATGGAAGTTTGGATTCAATTCCAGGCCCCCTGTGTTCCTGACATTAAAATGATTAAGAGAGGAGATCATCTACTGATACTGTCATAATCAGCAAGACAGGGCAATCCTTTACAGAGCAGGAAGAAAGCATCTGTTGCCAATAACCTAAATGAGGGTAACAGTCTCTTCTCTCCTTCTAGCCATCTGTAGCCATCCCAGAAATTGTAAAGCTAGTTTAGCTTTTTAGGCAGTTTCTAAACTAGACTGGGAATGGTAGGACCACAGATTTAGAACTGAAGGGGTGTTTAATGCATCATCTAGTGCCAGCCCCCTTCTTGCTTTACAGAAGACTGCCCTGAAATCTAGAGAGGTGAAGAGATTGCTCAAGGTCATGTAGTAAAGAGCTGAACCAAAACTGGAATCCAGATCCTCTTGTCTCTTGGTACCACAGCTGCAAGGTCTAAGAACGATTTAGCCCAATCAGCCAACAAGCATTTTTAAGCACTTTTATGTGCTGGGCACTGTGCTAAATGCTAAGGATAGAGGAAAAAAGCAAAAACACTCCCAATTGTCAAGGAGCTCACATTATAATGGTGGAAAAAATACATAAATAGCGAGGGATATGCAAGATATAGTCAATGTAACTGGGAAATAATCTCAGAGTAAAGACTAGCAGTAGGAGCTGGAGGGTGGGAGTTCAGAGGGAACCAGGAAAAGCACTTTGAAAAAGGTGGGAAATGAGACAAGTCTTGAGAGAAACCAGGAGGAAGAGGAGGAGCAGCTAAGGTGCTAGAATCTCATGCTTGTGGGAGATCCAGTGAAAAAGAATGGAATCAGAAGATGGAATCTGTGGAAGAATTAAAGTCTAGTATTGTTGGATTGTAGAGAAGGTGGAGGGGAGGAAAGTGCAATAAAACTGGAAAGGGAAGAGGCCAGGTTGCAAAGGCTTTAAAGCCAGAGTTTTTATCTGATCTTAGATGGAATCAGGAGCCACTGGAGTTTCTTAAGTAGGACAGAGACAAAGTCCAATCTGAACTTTGGCTGCTGATTGGAGAAGGATGGATAGGAGTGAGTAGAGCCTTGAAGCAGGGAAATTAACCACCCCATTCTTGGTAGAATGCCAGACTGGCAGAAAGTCTAGACACCTGGAAAAGTGACCAATATCCATTCCCAGTCCTTTAAAAAAACAACAATCAACCTTAATAAAGAACTAGATGAATATAAATCTTTGAAGAGAATACTTATGTGAGTAGATTTTACATAGGTCAAATAGGGTAACATGCTAGAACTCATAAGAAAAAGAATATTCTGAAAGTACTGGGCTTTGTCACAAAGACAATCGCTGTTGCATTCTTGAGAATATCTTATTACCCATTCCTTTCCCCACGCCCACCCAGAGAAGTTCGTGACAGAGGTCATAGGATCCTGGCAGTAAGAAGATACATGACCTGGAACAAGATACATATATATACAGGAAACAGAATGAATACGATGACTCATAATTATCTCAAAAATTTTTAGGGAGAAAAACATATTCAGAAATATGTTCCAGTTAATGCTTATTCTTTTTTTCTATTTTACATCATTCATTTCTGCCAGATTTTGAGTCACAATTTTTCCCCCATTTTTCCCCTACCCACCCTCCCAGAATAGCAGTCCCACAAGATAATGCTTTCTCCAATCTGCACTCTCCCATATCTTCTCCCATACCCCCCTGATTTTTCCATTAGAGCAAGGTGAATCTCTGTGCCCCAATGCCTGCACATCTTATCTCCCAATTACAAGCAAAAGAGTATTAATAATAGTATATATATGAAACATTTAATTTTAAGACCTCGAATCTCAGATCCATTCCCTTCCTCCCTTGCCACCCATTCCCTCTGGGAAGATAAGTAATTCAGTATATGTTGTACATGTCTAGCTATGCAAAACATTACCATAGTAGATATATTGTACAAGGCTGCTTATAATTCCCTCCCACCCATCCCACCCCCCACCTGATCCATTCCCTACTTGATCCTGTCCCTCTTCTATAGTGGATAATTCCAACCTCCCCTCCCGACAAGGATGCCCTCCCATCCATTGTCCACCCTCTCATCCCCCCTTCCCCCTATTCTGCTGCAGGTTGAGATATCCCATTTAGTATGTATGTCATTCTCTCCCTGAACCAAATTCAATGAGAATGTGGTTTTGCCTTTTTGCCTTTCTATTCTTCCCCTCCCTTGCAGCCACTTCCCCTTGCTTCTTCTACATGAGACAGTTTACCCTACCTTGTCTCTCCCCATCTCCTCTTGCCACTTTCCCCTCTCACCTCATAATTTCATCCCCTGAGTATTCTCCCTTCCCAACAAATTCAACCTATGCCCTCTATCCATGTACAACTGTAAACATATATACACACATTCACATATGTATTCATATGACCATACACCCTTCTTACATTATTTTCATACTGAGAAAGATATCATCAGTCACTGTTGTTGTTTTTTCCATGTAGGAATGTAAATAGGTCAATTTTGATAAGTTCCTTTTGATTTCTTTTCCCTGATTACCTTCTCAGGCATCTCTTGCTTCTTGTGTTTGGATGTCAAATTTTCTATTCAATTCTTGTTTTTCCTCAAGAATGTTTGAAAGTCCTCTATTCCACTGAATGACCATATTTTCCCCTGAAACAAAATACTCAGTTTTGCTGGGTAGGTGACCCTTGGCTTTAATCCCAGCTCTTTTGCCCTCTGGAATATCATATTCCATGCCCTTTGATCCCTCAGTGTAGAAGCTGCCAGGTCCTGTGCTATTCTGATTGTGTTTCCACAATATTGAAATGGTTTCTTCCTGGCTGCTTGTAGTATTTTCTCCTTGATCTGGGAATTCTGGAACCTGGCTATAATATTCCTGGGAATTTTCTTTTTGGGATCTTTCTCAGGAGGTGATCAGTAGATTCTTTCAACCTCTATTTTGCCCTCTGGATCTAAAACATCAGGGCAATTTTTGTTGAGAATTTCTTGAAGGGTGATTTCTAGGTTCTTTCTTTGATCATGGCTTTCAGCTAGTCCAATAATTTTTAAATTGTCTCTCCTGGATCTATTTTCCAGTTCAGTGGTTTTTCCCATGAGGTATTTCACATTGCCTTTTATTCTTTCATTTGTTTGGATCTGTTTAACAGCATCTTGATTTCTCATAAAGTCATTAGCTTCCATTTGCTCCAGTCTAACTCTGAAGGAATGAATCTCCTCAGTGAACTTTTGAGATTCTTTTTCCATCTGGCAAATTCGACTTTTTAAGGCATTCTTCTCCTCATTGCCCTTTTGGGGCTCCTTTGCCATTTGAGTTAGTCTATTTTTTAAGGTGTTGTTTTCCTCAGTCAGGCTGTTGACCCCCATTTCATACTTTTCCTGCATCCTTCTCATTTCTCTTTCCAATTTTTCCTCCACTTCTCTTATTTGATTTTTAAAATCCTTCTTAAGGTCCTCTATGGCCTGTAACCTGCTCATATTTTCCTTTGGGGCTTTTAGAGCAGGATTTCTGACCTCACAGTTCTCCTCCTATTCTATGCTTTGATCTTCTTTGCCCCCAAAATAGGAGTCTAATGTTTCATTTTTCTGTTTATTTTGTTTCCATTGCCTTTGCATGTTGTTACTTAATTACTTGATTTTGGGGCTTGTTGCCACAGTAGTTCTCTGCCACCAGACAGGAGAGCTTCTGTTCTGAATGTTGGGGTCTTCACAGCTTCCGTTTCTGGCAAGCTGGATACCCCCCCCCCCCCGGAACTCCACTCCAGACCACAATCCAGATCCAGGGATGTTAAAGCAAGAGCAATTAGCCCCCAAGACAGATCGCTGGATCTCCCTACAGTTCGCAGGCCAGGAGCTGGAGCTGCCACTGAAAATTACAAAATGGCATGTCTCCTCAGCTGTTTCTAGTTCCCAGGGGAGGAAGCTGATGTGTTCCCCAAATACTGGTCCCAAAGTCCATAGGGCATTAGCCTCTCACTTTGTCCTAGGCATGTCTGTGTTGACAATTCTGGAATCACCACAGCTGCTGGTGTTCTGGGGTCCCTCCAGCCAGCTGCTGGCTGGCCACCCTGGGGCTGAAACTGTGGCTCAAGTGGACCTGGGCTTGGCTCTCCGCGTGCTGCGTGCTGGCTCCCAGAGTGCTGTGCTGGTCCTTCCTGCAGGGCTGCTGGGCTGTCCTCAGTGGGGGGTTAGCTTTTCTGTGTCGTTCTGTGGGTGCTGGGGCTCTAGAAGTTGTTCAGAGTCCCCTTTTACATAGTTTGGAGGTGATCTGGGGGGAGAGTGCCTTGGAAGTGCGGTTTCTACTCCGCCTCAAATAATGCTTATTCTAAAGTCTTCTACCATTACTGCTCCTTACGTAGACTTTGCCAATATAAAAGATTATTATAGTATATTTAAAATCTACTTCCCATTTAATTCTCATGCTACTCATTTGAATGTTCCTGGTTTGTTTTTTTTTTCTTTTTGGAGGGGGGGGAAGGTAGGGCAATTGGGGTTAAATGACTTGCCCAAGGTCACAGGGCTAGTAATTGTTAAGTGTCTGAGTCTGGATTTGAACTCAGGTCCTCCTAACTCCAGGGCTGGAGCTCTATTCACTATGCCACCTAGCTGCCCCGAATGCTTTCCTTTTACCATCGCCAGTGCCATTATCCTAGATCAGAGAGTCAAATATGTCCAGGAGGCTCATAACATTACCAAGTGCAGCCACCAGATTAAAATGAAATTGGGAAATATTTAACAATATTTAAAAAAATTAATACAACCCAGATAATGTTATTCTGTGGTTTTCTACATCAATACACAGCTGGTTTCTGAGTTCAACATTGTCCTATATCAAACTACTTGTTACCTCTTATCTAAATTATTGCACCACAAATAGTTTTCTTTTAATTCTAAATCCTCCTCACTTTAATTCACCCTCAATACAAACATTGGATTAATCTTTTAAAAATATCATTGTCATATAGCTGGGAAAAATTGTTGACTCATACTCTACTGAAAAGAAAATGGAAATTTCTCAAGACATTCAAAATCCTGTACAATACGCCCCTAACCTTCTTTCCTCCCTTCATTTCCTTAATATATCTAAAGAAGAACATTACATTCTATCCATTCTCTATTATTTATCAATTTTGCATAATGGCTTTCATGCATGGACCCCATGTATCTAATAACCAGATCTTGTTCTTTCTCCCAGCACAGTATGTCTCTCACAGTATTCCATGCCTTTCTCTCTACTCACATTCCAAACAGCTTCCCCATCTGGAAGTTGTTCCACTCTACCTGAGCTCATCCTGGGAAAGTAATTTTCCTTTAAGCACAATGTCATTGCCCAATTCAATAAACTCGAGTGTTTCCCCATTTTTGACCAAATTGCATACAGAGTTCTCTGTTTTGGCCCCAACCTACCTTTCCAGCCTTACAGCACATTACACCCCATGCAGATCAGTAAAATTATACTTCTTTTCATATAGTTGAGTTGAATCCCACTCTTGGTGACATTATTTAGGGTTTTCTTGGCAAAGATATTGGAGTGTTTTGTCATTCACTTCTCTAACTCATTTTACAGATAAGGAAACTGAAGCAATCAGCATTAAAGTGACTTGCCCAGGGTCACACAGCTGGTAACTGTCTGAGGCCAGATATGTGCTCAGGAACATGAATCTTCCTCACTCTAGGTCTGGTGCTTGATCCACTGTGCCACCTCCTGGTCCTAATCCTGCCTGTTACTGTTCCTTATGCAAAATCCAGTTAAGTAACAAGGTGGCTCAGAAGATGGAGCTATGGGCTTGAATCAGGAAGACCTGAGTTCAAATCCAACCTGAGACACTTATGAGTTTCGTGACCTTGGGCAAGTCACATAACGGCTCCCTGCTTCAGTTTCCTCAACTGTAAAGTGGGAATCATAACACCTATCATAAAGGGGTCGTGAGAATCAAATGAGATAATACTTGTAAAAATTCTTAGTATAGTACACATAGTAGATGTTTAATAAATGTGTATTGCCTTCCTTTCTCTTCGTTCCCTATTAGAGGAAAGAACATTAGCTCAACTAGAAGCATTTCCAATAAGATCAGGAGTGAAACAAGGGTGTCCACTATCACCCCTCTTATTCAATCTGGTATTTGAAATGTTAGCAGTAGCAATTAGAGAGGAAAAAGAAATCCAAGGAATCAAATTAGGAAAAGAAGAGACCATACTATCACTCTTTGCACATGATATGATGATATACTTAGAGAATCCTAGAGAATCAAGTAAAAAACTACTTGAGACAATAAATAAATTTGGCAAAATTGCAGGATATAAAATAAACCCACATAAATCCTCGGCATTCCTATATATCTCTAATGAAACTCAAAAGCAAGAGATAGAAAGAGAAACCCCATTTAAAGTCACTGTAGACATTATAAAATATTTGGGAATCTACCTGCCAAAACAAACCCAGGACCTATATGATCACAACTACAAAACACTTCTCACACAAATAAAGTCAGATCTAACCAATTGGGAAAATATCAATTGCTCTTGGCTGGGTCGAGCTAATATAATAAAAATGACAATTTTGCCCAAACTAAATTATATATTTAGTGCCATACCAATCAATTTACAAAAAAAAAAGATACTACTTTATAGAATTAGACAAAATAGCAACAAAATTTATTTGGAAGAACAAACGGTCTAGAATACCAAGGGAATTAATGAAAAGAAATGCCAGGGAAGGTGGACTAGCTATACCAGATTTTAATCTGTATTATATAGCAGCAATCAAAACTGCTAGGTACTGGCTGAGGAGTAGAGTAGTGGATCAATGGAATAGATTGGGTGCACGAGATCCAGCAGTTAATGAGTATAGTAATCTATTGTTGGATAAACCCAAAGACCCCAGTTTTTGGGATAAGAATGCACTATTTGACAAAAACTGCTGGGAAAAATTGGAATACAGCATGGCAGAAACTGGGCATAGACCATTATCTAACACAATATACCAAAATCAAGTCTAAATGGGTGCATGATCTAGGTATAAAGGCTGATACTGTAAGCAATTTGGGAAAGCAAGAAATAGTTTACCTGTCAGATTTGTGGAGAGGGGAAGACTTTAGGACCAAACAAGAATTAGAGAACATTATAAAATTCAAAATGGATAATTTTGATTACATTAAATTGAAAAGCTTCTGTACAAACAAAGCCAATGTAACCAAGATCAAGAGGGAGGTGGGAAATTGGGAAAGAAAAATTTTACAACCTATATCTCTGATAAAGGACTCATTTCTAAAACATACAGAGAATTGAGTCAAATCTATAAGAATACAAGTCATTCCCCAATTGATAAATGGTCAAAGGATATGAACAGGCAGTTTTCAGAGAAAGACATTAAAGATATCTATAAGCATATGAAGAAATGCTCTAAATCACTATTGATTAGAAAAATGCAAATCAAAACAACTCTGAGGTACCACATCTCTCCAGTCAGATTGGCTAAGATGACAAAACAGGAAAATGACAAATGCTGGAGAGGATGTGGGCAAATTGGAACACTAATACATTGCTGGTGGAGTTGTGAACTTATCCATCCATTCTGGAGAGCAATCTGGAACTATGCCCAAAGGGCTATAAATAATTTCATACCCTTTGACCCAGCAATACCACTTCTAGGGTTATATCCCAAAGAGATCATAGAAGTGGGAGGAAAACACATATGTACAAAAATATTTATAGAAGCTCTTTTCGTGTTTGCAAAGAATTGGAAATTAAGGGGGTGCCCATCAATTGGGGAATGGCTAAACAAGGTGTGGTATATGCATGCAATGGAATATTATTGTGCTATAAGAAATGAGGAGGAGACAGTTTTCATATTTACCTGGAGAGGCTTATACAAACTGATGCTGATCGAGAAGAGTAGAACCAAGAGAAATTTGTATATAATCACAGACACAACATATGTGTGATGACCAACTATGACAGACTGGATTCTTCTCAGCAATGCAGTGATATGTCAATCCCAAAAGACTCATGAAGGAGAGAGATGCGACATCCAGAGATATAACTAGAAAGAACCGTGCTTGAATCCTGATGGGAGCAAACTAATTGATCTTTTTCTTTTCATTGTTTGGTTTTATTTCTTCTTTATCATTTTTCATCCCATCTAGTACAATACGCCTTTGTAACTTGACTAATGTCTATTGTGAAAGTAATTGCAGATACTATACTAGACTATATGCCGTCGTGGGGGGTGGGGGAAGGGAGGGAAGGGAAATTTGAAATGCAAGGAACTATGAAATTGAATCTTGTAAACTAAAAATAAACAAATAAATTTAAAAAAAATAAGATTAGCTCAGGAATCAAAGGACCTGTGTTCAGATTCTGCTTCTAACACATATGTACCTTTATGACCTTGTTAAATCACATGACCTGTTTGTGCCTCAATTTCCTTTTCTGTTAAATGAAGGTGTTATACAATATGGCCTTGAAGATATGCATTATCTGGAATACACACTGTTCTTCAGTAGAGTCAGTTAAAGTCCTTTAAGGATAGCTCTAGTAACAGATATATGGTCTCAAGGATAACATATATTTTGTTCTGTTCCTATATAATTTTCATTTCTTTTCCAGGTCCCTATTTCAAGTTTTCTATTCTACGTAGTTTGGAGTTTATGTGTATTTGGTACAGCAATGGCTATTAAAAATCTAATGATCTTAATATTTTAAATATAACAAATATTCATATTATTTTAAAATATTATAGATTTTATACTTTATATATGTATATTTTGTTATAATAAATATTATGATAAATGTTATGTCCAGGTGGTTCTATGCAATGATAATATGTATAATGATAGTTTAGATTTTGAATTACCAAGGATATGTTGGTGTTTGAATTTGTACAATGGGGATTCGTCATCTCTTAATTTATAAAAGAGAATGAGCTTCTAGTATATAATCATAGCCACCTGGGAATTTCTTTTTCAATATTCAGTTAGCACTAAGCTTTTGCATCCTATAATGATATGCTGGAGTTCCCCAGTTTATCAATATTATTATTACTGTTGTCCCATTCTTTTCCACTTTTTTTAAGGAAATAATAACAATGTGCTATTGTCATCATTGTTGCTAAGTAATGGAGACAGAACTGCAACCCCAGCTCCCTGCTTTTTGCACTTTATCATACTCTGCCTCCTCTCCTAGAAGTGCAAGAAATAACCTTTCTCACCTTTATACCTTCTGCACATCCTTCTCTCTCTATTTAGAATGTCCTCCATCTCCAATTTCATAATAACAGCATTTATATCCTGCTTTTAAGATTCGCAAAGAGCTTTACAAAGATTATCTCATTTGGCCCTCAACAGCCCTGTGAGGTAGGTGACATTATTATCCATATTTTGTAAGTAAGAAAAATGAGGTACAGAGAGGTTAAGCAGCTTGTATACAGTTACACAGCTATTAAGGACCTGAGTCAGTACATAGGCTATAGTGCCCTGGGTGCAGTTTCTAATGGTATAGATAAATATGTCTATTTCCAGTTTGGGGTGTAATAATTGAGAAGTTACATTTCAAAGTAAAGGTCCAGGCTAGATGGATTAACTAAGTACTACATGACCTCTTGGGTCTCTTCTTCTTCTAAAACCATGTGGTTTGTTGTTGATGTTTTTTTGTTTTGTTTTTGGTGAGGACTAGACAGGGAAAGAGCAGACTAGGATAGAGTGTTGGACCTGTAGTCAGGACGATTCATCTTCCTGAATTCAGATCTGGTCACAGATACTTCTCTGTTGTGTGACTTAACTGAGCAAGTCACTTAACTTAATTTGCATTAGTTTCCTCATCTGTAAAATAAACTGGAAAAGGAAATGGCAAACCACTCCAATATCTTTACCAAGATAACCCCAAATGGGGTCATGAATAGTTGGAAGTGACAGAAGATGACTAAAAGACAGGTAAAATATTGAGTTTAAGTTTAGTCATTTAATGTAAGAAAAGGCATATAGGTACTACAGGCAGTCAGTATTTAGAGTTCAGGCAGTCAGAAAGTTAGCACAATGGGCACTAGTGAACAAAAGACACCCAATGTAGCATCTGACTGCTGATTCCACGTCCTGAGCCCGGACCACTATTAATCCTAAATGCTGGTCCCTCTAGAGCCAGCTCAGCCCCTTCATATCTCCACCATGAATCACCTGTACCTCTCCCCACTGTATTCTGTTAATAATTTAACTGAACCGTGCATGTGCTATAAATATTACCATGTTGTAAATATTTATTTACAATATCATACACTTGATTATAACCAACTTGGGGGTAGGGGGTTGTGGCTCACAACTTTGCATCATGCACAGCCCTGAGCTCTGCTTTTCACATGGTAAGCATTCCATACATACTTGTTGAATGAATGGGACAGATTTTCATATGGTCACACAATTTATTCACAACTGGATTTCATCCTTAAATCTCTAATTAATTTTGGGAGAAAGGACAGTGGTTGGATTGGTTGTCTACGGGGATTGATTACTTGCAAGTCACTTAATTACTCTGCATGAAGATTGGATTTGTATCTCTGTAGCAAACATGAATATTCTCAGTTAGCTTTACCTTTGGGACCACAGTTGTTCTATCACGACTCTTTAATAATAGCATGTGTTCTTTCCTGAAACATTATTGAAATGGTCCCAGTAGCGTCTGTCTTGTAATTGTACTATGGAAATGGCTCTAATCCTGGGTTTGAAGAAGTTAATATATTTTCTGTCAAGGTGACAAGGAGGTCATCACTTATCTTTGAGCCCTGCATGCAGCATACTCCAGAATGACTTCTAGTTCCCCAAAGGCTAGCAACTTCTATGTCTATTTATGAGGACTTATCACCAGCCAGCCCAGCTTTCTGACTGCCAGGATTCCTTGCAGAAGGTGCTTTAATTGCCTCCACCCTCCCTAGTATCACTTGACTTGAAGGGTCATTTCAGCACTGCTATCATCACAATCCATGGGGTTTCAACCTCTTTATGAGTGAGTTCTTCTATTACTTCAAGGACCCAATTTGCCACAAAACCAACTTTCTGCCAATTTAAAAGCTGTTTCACAGAATTTAGAAATGAGCAGCTAATCAATTTTTAGTTGCAAAGCATTATATCCTTAGAGCATCTATCTTTTTTAAAGTCTTATTGATGCCTTTCTTTTACATCATGTTACTTTCTAAATATATCTTTCAATACATCCCACTCCCCCCCAACCAGTTATCCTTCCTTTGTAAAAAAAGTGGGGGAAAGGGGAAAATGTTTTGGCAAAAACCAATCAACATAGCATATGCAATATTCTATGCCCAGAGTCCCTTATTGCTTCAGCTAAGTGAGGGGACCATATGGCCCTTATCTCATGTTGGCTCCTGAATCTTCTGGATAAGGATCTTACCTCCTCCCTCCTTCCATCATCCATGAGCAAATCTTAAATTCCAGAAACTGAGACATCATGGATTTTTTTCTTCTTGGCACCCTTCATACATTTAGCACTATGCCTTGAATAGAGTGAGTGCTCAATATATATTTATTGAATGAAAGGACATATTTGCAAGTATACCCCCCCAAAACTGGCTTAAGCCAATTTCTGAAATGTTTTGGAAAGAAAAGTTAGATAGATAGATAGATAGATAGATAGATAGATAGATAGATGTATGAATTGTGCAGCAGCAGGTACATGGTGCAATGAATCAAGCACAGGGCCTGGAGTCAGAAGACTCATCTTCATGATTTCAAATCTGGCCTCTGACATTTACTATTTGTGTGATCCTGGGCAAGTCACATAACCCTGTTTCCTCGTCTGTAAAAAAAAAAAAAAACTGGAGAAGGACATGGCAAACTCTTCCAGTATCTTTGCCAAGAAAACCCCAAATGAGATCACAAAGAGTCACATATGATTGAAAATGACTGAACAATAACTACATAAGTTATTTTATAATAACTTTTACAAGTTATTAAACTTATAATAGTTATTATTGGTAGTAGTAGTACTAGTACTAGTACTAGTAGTACTAGTACTAGCAGCAGTATAAGTAATAGTATTCATTATACTATTTATAGTACTAGTAGTAACAGTAGTACTATTCAGTACGCCATGGTGGATAAAGGAATCAGTTTTGGTTCAAGTCTTTCTTCAGACACATACTAGCTAGGTAACCATGGGCAAATCACTTAAATTCTCAATGGCAACTTGTTAAGACTCTAAATTATTAGATAAAGTACTAATTTCCATTGCTGGAGGGAGTCCCCATAAAAAGAGTTCTCCATAGCAATACAATCATAATTCTAGGTCCCCCTCCACTTTTTTTTATAGTACCATAATTTTTTATAAAGCATGATCTTCAACAATCTTGTGCACAGGTTCCTACCCAGAAGGTTGATCTAATAATGTTCACATAATAAAAGTCACATGTGCCTGGTATTTCAAGATTGACAAAGCTTTTATAAATATATGTAGTACAAGATAATTATCTTTATTTCACCAGCATGGAAACTGAAGCTTCTAGAGGTAAACCAACCTGCTCATTGTTGCATAGTTAGTACATTTAAAAGAATAACTAGAAACACCTAAGCACTACTGGTTATTGTATTACAATGTATGCAGAAATGACCTGTTATTTGCTTTGTATTATTAGCTAATGTTTGCATTAATGATCTATCTCCCCAGCTTGTAATCTCCTTGAGGAATGAGGTTTTTAAATAACTTCCTGTATTACCCAGAGTTCCTTGCACACAGTAGGTGCTCAATAAACATATGCTGATTTACAAATTTATTTATAGTCGAGGAGTATTCGTGCACACAGAGAGTAGGTTGCTAGTTATACCCAATTATTTGTCATTCCTCACCTCTGATTCTTTACCCTCTGGATGGGGTGTGTTAGACCAGAGTCATAGCAAAGCATCTACATTGTTAGAACTTCCACAGTGCCAAGGCTTGGACCAGGGTCAGATCATGACAAAATTGAGAAGTAAATAAGTTTCTCTTCAGAACTTCTTGATGTACTTTCTTTCTCTCCCTGAACTCTTCTTCCTCTGAGAATAATATAGCATAAGAAAAAAAAATCAGTTTAGCTGAGGGGTTGAATCTCCATATGTCTTTAAAGAGATAATTTTTTTTTCCTTAGATCACTTCAGTTTATGTAAGGATGCCCTGGGTAGTCCACCTTAAATGAACCTGCTGGAGCCCAAGAACCAGGCCAATTAAGTTCACAAGGAAGGGGAAATGGCCAAAAAGGAACAGTTGTTTTTAAAGAAAAGTCTGTTTTAATAAGCTACTTTTACTGAAGATAAATGTGTTTAATGTATTAGGCACTGCTATATTTCTCTCATTAGGCTTGAGTTGAGTTGTTTTCTTTACATATTTATTTGGAGTGGCAAACTTCTCTGGCTACACAGATTTATGCATAGATGCACAAAGATTTGTCATGTTGAAGAAACCAACATCCAAGTATACAACCATTTGAAATTGAGGTCACAAAAGAGTCCTCAAATGCATGTTAGTCTTAAAGCATTGCCTTAAGGAATTTCAATATAATTGGTTGCCTTAATAATTCTGTGTATCTTACTTTAGGCATTAAAAAAAAACATATTCTGAGAAGGCTTCCCCAGACTGCTTAAGGGGTCACACACACACACACACACACACACACACACACACACACACAGGAAAAAAAAAAAGGTCAAGGACTCCTCCTTAGAGCAAACTTCCAAACTATTGGCAAACCTTGGTTACTAGATGGAACTCATTATGCCTGGAAGGAGCTTAGGAAAGATTTCCCACGGGGTACATTTTAAAGCTTAGGGCTTTTAAAAGGTACTGCAGAAATCCCTACTTAAATCAATTTACTGGAGGTTGCTACTCACTGAGTCACGCAGGTAGGCAACAATGCCAACTGAATGCCTGACTGTGCTCAGGCTGTGGGGTGCTCTGATGTAATAAGTATCTTTACACAACTCCTTTTTCAATAGGAAAAAAAATGGAATGTAGCCTTTGAATTCTCACCTCCAGCCCTACAGCTATAGAAGGGGAAGTCTTATTTTTCAGCTTCTTTTTGTGAATTTGTTTCTTCCATTTTTTTCTTCAATAGTCAAAGAATAATTCCTCAGTTGCTTCAATTCTCATGATATGGGGTCCAAATATGAGGCTCAAATAATACAGTTTATTGTTTTTCCTAAAGGAAATTATCATACACATATATTCATAGGGTCATAAATTTTAAAAGCTACTGAGTCCATCTTCCCCCACCCTAGAGTCACTCAGCTTTTAAATGTCTAAGGTAGGATTTGAACTCACATTTTTTCTGATCCATGCTATCTCTTCTATTGCTCCCAGTCATCTATTTTTTTCTCCGGCTCTTCTTGTCCATTTTTGGGATGTTCTTTATTTCCAAATCCACATACAAAATATAACCTACTTCACCCAACTGAGCAACTGATGGCCAACAAATTCTATTTTCTCATAGGATTCAACTGTAAGACTTTAGGAGAAGCAAAAGCAATGGTAGCCTGAATGAAATTTGTGCTCATATAGGGTCTTTCAAATAATCTATTAGTGATATTAACTTGTGAATCTTCATAACACCACAGATCCTGTCAATGGAAAATGCCTTCAGCACTTAATGGATAATGGATTTGATTTAATGGATAATGATACTGAGACCAAAAAACTCTGAGTCATGAACAACTAAGGACAGGACAAGAGTCAGGTGGGTCTCTGAAGTCTCGGGCAAAGCCCATTGCTTTGAGGCCATCAGGAAGGATGGGTCCTGCAAGGGGAGCCATGAGGATGTCTGTTGCTCTTCTGTGGGCTGAATCCCATGCTCACTTTCAGGATAAAATCAGTCTCTGGACTCCAGATGTACACACAGTGCTTTGCAGGAAAGAGCTGCGATAAAGTCTCTGAGCACTAGGTTGGCATCCAAACAGAGGAGATGACTCAAGGTCAGAATAACCCTTCCTCTGAGCAGAGCAGCCATGCATTTCTGACCTTCTGCATATATGCTGAATGTTCCTGCCCTAAACGTCCCTGGAAAACGTCTGTGGCCTCACAACAATCAGAATCCAGGCAACCTGCTGAGTTTTGTTATCACTAACACATGTGTTCCCTGAAAGTAAAAGGCTGATGTGTTCACTTACTGGGCCTCCTTATCTCAAATAGGCCCATTTAGACACTTTAGAGTGTTGAGGATCATTGGCAAATAAAAAGTCATGTTCTAAACCATAATGATTAAAATGACCATTTAATTTTTTATGGCAAATACTCAATCATCAATATTTTTCCTGTATGGATATTTGGTCATTTTTCTGCATTATTTGACAAAACTATAAATGTATATATAACAAAAGGCAATGTGTCGATGTCGTGTAACAGATGACTCTTCATATTATTAAACACAGAAGGAAAACAACGTTGAAAAGCACCCTCCGCCTTTGCTCCCATATTTTGTAAATATAATCCTTACTCAACTTCTTTTCAAATCATTTATAGGTGATTTGAATACTTCAGCTTGAACCATAATATTTCCAGCAGGACTTTAGAGTGATCTTAGGTGAGCTGTGTCTAAACAGACTAAAAGAGCTAGTTGGTTTAACCTCTTTTATCACTTCACTCAAAAAGTATACATAACATCAGACCAGAAACCTAGGTCAAGTAAGGTAAGACCCAGGACACAGGTAGAGTTGTAGTACAGGAGAAAGAACACTGAATTCAGAGTCAGAGGAACTGGATTGAAATCCTTGTTGTCTCTTACTCTTGGGCAAATCATTTAATGTCTCTAGGACTCAGTTTCTTTATCTGAAAAAGTGAGGGGGTTGAAGTAGATAGCTTTTGAAATTCTTTTCAGATTGAGATCTCTGATCTTATGTAGTGGGCATGTGGCCCAGCTGGCCAGATCAATCACTAGAAAAGAGAGGGGCAGAACACTAAGTGATTATTGGTCTGGAACATTCTTTCCAGCTCTAATATTCTCTTACTCTTTGAGAAAATATTATATAAAGCTTAGGGCAGGGATCCTTAACCTTTTTTGTCATGGACCCCTTTGGCAGTGTGGTAAAGGTTATGGATCCTCTCTCAGAATAAAGTTCTTAAATGCATCAAATACATAGCATTACAAAGAAGATTAATTATATCAAAATAATGATTTTTAAAAATAGATATTTAAAGATTTAATGAGGGGCAGCTAGGTGGCGCAGTGAGTAAGAGCACTAGCCCTGGAGTTGGGAGGACCTGGGATCGGCCCACACAAAAATAACTGGTCATATAACCTTGAGCAAGTTACTTAACCCCAATTGCTTTAAAAAAGAGATTTAATGATATTCTGATATACCAGGTTAAGAACCTCTGTTTTAAAAACTGACATATATATTCAACAGCATGGGGGAGGATATCAAAGGGTTAACAATGTAGCATTCTCTCGATACTTATAACAGCTACTCCCATGATAAGCCCTGTCCATGGTTGCCAAGTCTAATATGAAAAAGATAACTTCTGTTACATAACATTCTGTTACATTTTAAGCCAGATCAGGCCAGATCTATTAGTTAAGATGACACACTTCATCCACATGTAAATTAGATGACATACTTCATCCACATGTAAATGACCCTTGACTTACTTCACTGAATGGGCACTTCACTCTCAGTGAGTATGTAAAGGCCCTAGCCTAAAAGACCGAGGGTCTCCCATTGCATCCTGGGTCATCTCCAGTCACCCTGATGAATATCAGGCTACTGCATCCAGATGACTCTGAAGGGAAAGTGAGGCTGGGGATCTTGCACAGCCCTCCCTCATCAAATAAAGGTCAAATGCAAGTTATGTCATCATTTCCCTGATACCATGGTCCTCCTTGAAAATAAAGGACAAACACAACCTGTGAGTAGACTGAGCTGCCTGACTGGGGACCCAGCTAGTTGGGTAACTCAGCTCCTCTTCTCCCTCTTCTCCTCTCCAAAGGAAGGTAAATGTTGATGGCCAAAAGCTGCCCACTTAGCTTGGAGTTTACTGGCTAGGTTCCTTCCTTCCTTCCTTTCAAATCTTTAAGGCAAATTTAATTACTTTAATTAAAATTTTAATTACTTTAATTACAAATTTAATTACATAAGTCACTTTCACCAAAAATCTTTGTTTCAGGGAATAATATATAATAATATAATGTTTTTATAGTTTTATCAAATAATACAAAGAAGTGACCAAACAAATTTCCTGGGAACAAGAGATTTCTATGGTCATGGATCTTGGAAACTGAACTCCAAGAAATACTAACAAAAATCCACCTTGCTTACACTTACAGAGATAATATACAACTTTCCTACCATTAATAGTATATCTCTTTTGAGATTCTTTTCTGCTATCAGCAATGGGTTTTGCTGAATCATCTACACCTTTGAGAAGAGCACAGATTGGACTTACATGTCCAATTTATGTCCAATTAGTTTTTCTCTGAATGAAAAGAAGTGTGGCTTACCTGGAATAAAAAAGGTCAGTTTGTTGTTTTTTTGTTTTGTTTTGTTTTGTTTTAAATACACTTTATAGCTATGTTTCATCAAATATCCTGGAAATCCATACAAAAAAGGAGATGGGGTTTTCTGAGATGATGAAAAATGTAATTCATTTTCACACCACAACATGCATCTATTACTAAAGGCTATGATCGAACCAGCAAATAACCTTAGGGAAATCAAGCACGAGAAGTGAGAGACCTAGATCAAGTTTTCCCTGTGACCAGGGAAAACACTAACCCTTTCCTCATATCCTAACCACCCTCTCCCATTTCCACATCTCCCTTGCAAGTCCTTTTTGCCTTCTATGTAACTATCTATGTTGTTCTTCAGTTGTTTTTAGTCGTGTCTGACTCTTTATGATCCCATTTGGGGTTTTCTTGACAAAGATACTGGAGTGGTTTGCTATTTCTCTTTTCAGCTCTTTTTAAAAATGGGGAACTAAGGCAAACAGGGATAAGTGATTTATCTAAGGTAACATAGCTGGTAAATATCTGAGGCCAGATTTGAACTCAGGAATGTGAGTCTTCCTGACTCCAGGCCTAGCTATCCTTCCATACAATCTATTTAATGTGGTCTTCATTATGAGTCATCATGTCATTTCCAAAGATAAAATTCTATACATAAGAAAACTTTATTTTCTACAAAAAATAATAGCTGACATTTACCTAGGACTTTGAGATTTGCAAAGTACTTTACATATATTACCTCTTTTAAAGCTTCCAGACTATGACTGAAATGTTACATGTACGATTATCACCGTTTTATAAGTGAGGAAACTAAGGCTCAAAAGACAACTTAGTGGGAAGCATACTAGATTTAGAAACAGGGAAGTAAGGTTTATATTCCTGCTTTGCCATTTGCTGCCAATAAACCAGCTGCTTAACCTTCCTAAGCCTCATTTTCCTCATCTTTAAATGAAAAGTGTTAGGAGAGATAATATCTAGAGTTCCTTCCAATTTTAAAATTATGATCTTATGAATTGATATATATTAAATGGCTGATCAGAGTGATGGGATAACTGCTTAGGCTGAGGATTTGAAATATAATTTTCTGGAAGTGGCATGCATGAGAGACTTAGGTGAGTAGAGATGTTTATTGAAGTATCCTTCGAAGGATCAGGTAAAACCATGGCTCATTACCACTGTCCTTGAAGTGACATCATTTGCCACAGGCAGCTCTGGGCCTCAGTAAACTCTACTTCCCTCTGGGGTGTGGTGAACATCATCCATCTCTAATGAATAGTGGCACACAGTGGGACATTGTGGGACCAGTCTATGGACCTCTCAAAGGAGAGCTCTTAATAATGCTTCAGAGGAGGACTGGATCAACAAATGATGGCAATTGGCTTATGACATCACCCAAATCCATCTTCAGGTAAAGTCAAGAGGTTAGGAACATATTGTGACACAAGGAATGTGACTTCTCTCTGGGAAGAGTTCACAGTAGCTGAGGATGAATGTGACAGATCTGCCCCACAGAGGATGATGGGTGAAGGCTGTGTCCCATCTGTTGCAGCATTCTTTGCTGTTCAAGATCTTGATGCCATCTCTTACACTATACTAAGACATCATTTATTTTGCCTCTTTATGAAAATTCTTTTCAGGAACTACAAGTAATGAGGTAAAGTCTGAACTTGTTTAGAATGCAAACGGAGGCTTTAGAATTGGTGATGCTGTGTCAACAAGTAACAGTTTCTCATTATGTAACTGAAGGAAGAAAGCTGAAATTGATCAACTTTAGAATTTGAAGAATTTAGTCAGAATGGAGCTATATGGGGGACTAGAATGCTCCAATGACCTAGGTTACATTCTTTCATTGGGACTCAGGTCTTCCTAATTCCAAGGTCAGCTACAGTGCAGCACTTCCTTTCTCTCCTATCACCTTAATATGGTCCAAGGTATATCAAAATGCATGGTTCATGCTCCTCTAAAGCTGGGCTGCAAGTAGTGAATCATTAATAAATTCCTTAGGAATAATGAATCCCCTAAAATGGTCACATGTATTTGAATTTGTCAAAGGCATAATTATATAAAATATGGTTTTTGATTCTATTTCAGTGGAAACATGCAGCACAAATTCAAATTATATGACCACTTGAGAGAATTCTTTATTTGCACCATTTGGGACCTGGCTGAAATTGTAGAATTACTGAACATTAAAATACCTTTAACGCATATGTGTGTGTGTTTGCTTTCATTGGCATAGGGAACTCCCCATAAAGAAACTCCTAGCCTCAGTTCTTCTATTTTAGGTTTTTCAGAGTAGTTTAGAGCACCAAGAGGATAAGACTTATCCTAGATCACATGGTTGCTTGTTGTCATTCTCAAAGAGGACCAAAATGACATCACCATCACGATGCTGGAGTCAAGGCACAATGTGTCCAGCTGCAGCTGATAAGGGCAATATGGGTACAAATTGGCCATATGAATATTTGAAGTGGAGATGTCTCTAAATTTGCATTTCTTTTGAGCTAAATAGTCAGTATGTTTCGAAGATGGGACCCAGGCCTTTCTGACTCCAAGGCCAACTTTTTATCGACAACACCTCCTTGTCTCTTCCAAGGATTGGGACAAGATGTGGTTCACCTTGTGACAGGCCACCATTTCAAATGAGCTTTAGAGATATAAAGTTCTGGGGCAGTTAGGTGGCACAGAAGATAGAGAACTGGTCCTGGAGTCAGGAAGACAGAGCTCAAATCTGAACTCAGACGCTTACCAGCTGTACAATGCTGGGCAAGTCATTTAACTCCTATTTGCCTCAGTTTCCCCATGTATAAAATGGGTTTAGTGATAGCATCTCCTCCCCAGAGTTGTTGTCAGAATCAAATGAGATAATAATTATAGTTGTAAAGCACTTCACATGGTGGCTAGCATATCATAAGTACTATAAAATAGTATGTGTTGTTTTTATTATTGTTGTTATCAATATGATCCAAGTTCACACCCAATCCCTTCTACGGTATTCCAGACAGGAGGCCATCTAACTGGATATTTTAAACATTTTCAGTAGCAAGGAAGTCACTAATTCATACTGCAGCTTATGCTATTGCTGAAGAGCCCTGATTATTGAGGCCAGATATACAGACCAGAATTGGCCTTTCTGTACTTCTTACCTTTTTTCCTAGTATAACTGGGTGCCAAACAGAATTAGCTTAATCCTTCTTCCACGTGACAAGCTTTCAGATGTTCAGACAATTATCTTGTGCCACTTTAAGTGTTCTCTTCTCCACACAATCAACCAATCCTTATGTAATGACTTTTGGAAGTCTCCTCACCATCCTGGTTGACCAGATCTGGATGCTCTCCAGCTTCTCAATTTACTTTCTTGAGTGGTGCCCAGAAGTGGACACAGCTGCAGTGGCATCTGAGCAAGAAATCCCCTCTGTCATGTCTAGGAGCAGGAAAAACACCTCTCTCCACTGAGTGGGCTAACAAAGTAATTCGGGTTCAAATCCAGACAACATCCATGATCAATTTTTTTCATTACATTCAGAAAGTGTTTTTTAATGAATTATCTTGGAAGAGATCAGATAAAGTAATCGATACAACCATTATGGAAAGAAAGCGGAGGGTGGGGAAAGGTGAGGTGACCTGTATACTAGAAGAAATCTATAAATGTAATAACTAGGAATAAAGCAGTTATCATGTTTCATTCCATTTCTGTAAGTCTGTCAATTTACTTTCAAAGTCTCTGATCCCTCAGTCACTTTCTTGGCAAAAACAAACAAACAAAAGTCAATGATCTCAGTCTTTTTTTGCATATTAAAAGATAAAATGGATATTTTGAAATATTTCAATATATCTGCACAAAATTAAGTGTTATCAACATTATCTCATATGCAACTTCCTCCCTTCCCTGTTCCACCCCATTCCAATGTCCCTCACCCTCACACTCACACTAAATGTCATAGCATTTGAAGAGAGAATCAAGGTGCTAAGGGTGTGGTCAGTTCTCCAAAATAACAGCATCTTTTACTACTCATTCTTTTCAACTCTGAGGAAAGTTGATCATCGGGACAAGCTTCAAAAGGCCACTTCCTATTCCACAACTGCTCCATTTACTGGTCAAAGAAGTCACCAGAAGCACTCATTCCATTCTCAGGTGTTAAATACACCCAAAAGTTATTAGCCAGGTCTGCAAGGATTCTTAGATGAATGAATAAGGAAATAAGGAGGTTGCCATGGATACTGTGGCAGAAACTAGTACAGATACAGTAAAACAAGGTAGTTCAGTGGTAAGAATTCAAATCTATATAGCAGTTTCCTCATAATAACCTCTAGAGAGTTCACGTGTTATCCTCAATTTACAAATGGGGAAACAGGCTCAGAAAGCTTAAGTGACTAACACATTGTTAAATAGTTACTAAGTGGCAGATCTGGTATCTAAACCTAGGTCTTCCAATTTCAAATCCAGCTCTCCAAAGCATGATGATTGTCTCTGAGGGCCCGATGCATCCAGAAATTCTTCCAAGCTCTTTCTTGATTTGAGGCTTATCTTAAGGTGTGGTACCTCCTTAAGTTCAGGCATGAAGATACCAGAGGTGTTCCAGGCCTCTTGGGTTCTTACTGAAACTGGAATATTCTGGAGGAGCACTTTGAAAGCCCTAGAACAGAGACTTAACCTTTCCAGGACTTCCCTGGGTCAGGCCCAGGACTTTATAACCTGTGATAATGGTAGCTTCTTCAGTTTATAGAGGCCTTATAGAGCCTCCAAAGTTGCATCTCTCTCTCTCTCTCTCTCTCTCTCTCTCTCTCTCTCTCTCTCTCTCTCTCTCTCTCTCTCTTATATTACAAGCATTTATAGATTACCCCCATTCCATAAGAAGTCTCTTGTAACAAAGTAAAACAATTAAAGAAAGCTAGCAATAAAATCTCATCTGAAAACATATGCAACAGTCCATACCTGTAGTATATCCCATCCCTTTTTAATAGGTTTGAATGAAAGGAAATCTATTTTCTCTCTCTTTCATGCCCTACCACACTGGGGGAAAAGGAGGGGTGGTGGAAAGAAAAACTCAGTCATTGTTTTTCAAATACAAACAGTCAAGTAAAACAAATCCCTTGACTGGCTATATACAGATACATATAAAGATAATTCACATAAACACACATGCACTATTTATCAATAATGTATGTGTATAAATATATAATGTGTATACATACACACATATATGGAGAGAAAAAGGCATGCATCTGTGTATGTTCATTATTATTTCATTATTGTGTAAATCGTTCTCCCAGATTTTTAACAATGTCAACTCTCTAAAAAATGGAGGAGAGGAGCTACTTTGTACTCTTTATTATCAATAATGATTCAATTGATTATTGATTCAATTTATTATCAATATTTATTAAATTGATAATAAATAGCTGACTCACACATACACATGCATTATATATAGTAATATAATTCCTATTATATATACATATAGAATGGTATAATTCATGTTAATTTCCTCACAACAATCCTTTGCAAGAGGTAGTGCAAATATAACTACCCCATTTTATAGACGAGGACACTGAGACCTGGAGAAGTTAAGCAGTTTGCATATGCCCACATGCCAAGTAGGCATCAGAGTCAGTCAGGTCTTAAACTTCCAGTCCACTTCTCTGGTGCCTTGAATGAGTTCAATTTCAAAAGCACTCTGCCTCTGACAGCAAAATGAGGCCCTTCAAAGAAATATTATCATTCTCATATTGGACTCAATGACCTCTAAGTTCCCCTCCAGCTGTAAATCTATGCTCCGATGATCTATGAGTTCTTTCCTAGTTGATAACAGATGAGTATACCTCACTTTCGCATCCTCTCCACTCTGAAAGCAGGACCATGACTTTACAAGATGACTGGAGGAGTTAAAATCTACAATTTTTTACATGGAAGAGAATTAAATATAGACTGAGCCTACAGGGTTATCAAGCCTCTATTTTTTACTTTATTTGCAAGTGACTCAATCAGCAAGTTTAAGCACAAAAGTAATAAGAGATGTATAATTTTGATGAGTTGAGACCTTACTCTATAACCCTTTCCACTGTGTAAATACCAATGGTACAGATACACAGTTAATTGTTTATGACTTAATCTCACTACAAGATGGTCCCCTTTCTTTTCCAATTACACATCTCTTGAAGAACATCATTTATGCCATTTTAATTGTACTAGCACTGGAAATAAGTTACAGCCTACTTGCACATACCATGTGTCTCTCCATTGTCCTTTGGGTGATAGACATCTTTAATTATTCAGAGAATGTAGCATTCCATGACTCACAGTCATACAGCATCTCTGGAAGATTAGTGATGTTTAAAAAGATGGACCTCTGTTTCAGGGAGAAGCTTGGAGTAAATAAAAGAATTGCATAATTTCTCAAAGGCAATCTAGTCCAGTCTACTCTTTTCCTATTTAATTTTGAGCTCATTTCATTTCCATTCTCCACATCTGTCCTCAAAATGTTGGGAGTTTTAAGGTACTGATTGTCAAGATGTATGAATGAGGAGAGCATACCAAAATTTTTTTTAAATCTTAGCTTTATTATTACCAAGCAAATATGCCTAAGAAAATACTAATAACTACTGACCCATAAGTCTGCTTTCCAATCACTAACATTTTATGAAGACATATCATAAATATTATATGATATATAAATATATATATATTACCAATATGTGTGTATACACATTTACATAATGACATCTTCAATGATGGCATGAAAACAGAATCAATAGGCAACAGCAGGGGCGGCTAGGTGAGTAGAGCATTGGCCCTGGAGTCAGAAGGACCTGAGTTTGGATCCGGCCTCAGACACTTAACACACACAAACAAAAACCTAGCCATGTGACCTTGGGCAAGTTACTTAACCCCAATTGCCCTCCAAAAGGCAAAAAAAAAAAATAGACAATAGCAAAATATATTCTACAGAGAATTATGTTTTAACATCTCATTGGAAAGTATAGAGGCCATAAGGGCTCAATGTACTTTTTATTTTATTAATATAATTTATTAATCTGTTGTTTTTATACTGCCTACATTTCCCAATGTACCCCTTCTCTCTTGCCTCCCAGAGAAACATCCAATCTTTCTAATAAAGAAAAAAATGAGGGGAAACAATCCAGCTAAATTAACTAACACATGAAAAAATTTCAGTTCTTCCTTAGAGACAGGACTGATCATGATACTTCCACAGCATCTGGTTTTCATTGTTTTCATGTTGTTCTTTCCCTTTAAACTGTTATTGTCAATGCATGTAATATGTTCCTGAATTTACTTGTCTTTATACCAGTTCCTATGGCTTCCTCTGCTTCTCTGCACTCCTCAGTCACTACAATGCAGTAACAGTTCATCATATTCATGGACCATAACTTATTTATTGATTCCCAGTTGAAGAGCCATCTCGTTTGTTTTATTATTGCTTGTTGGCTATAAAAGTAACGATTCAGTAAAGCACAATGCTTTCTTAAAGGCTATACTACAATTAGATAACTTCTGTGGATATGTTAAAATCTTATAAGCTTCCACATCAAAAGAAGCAGTTGCTTGCCAAAACTGGTCATCACTTTCATAAGGATGTCCAGAACAGAGTCCAAATCAAATAGTGAACTCCAGGCGATAGTATGGTCCTCCAGATGCTCCTACTGGCAGATGAAATCAAGCCCTGGAACTATACTTTCCCTGAAATGAGATGCATATATATATATATATATATATATATATATATATATTACATTTGGATAGACCAAGATCTTTAAGATATTTGCCATCTTATTTTCTCATTCAGATGTCTTCAGAATCGGTTCCTCAAAATTCTCAACATTTTATGACTTCCTTCATAGAATTTGCATTGTGTTCTCAATTTTTTTTAGCTCTTTTCCCTACTTGTCTCTGTTTTTGTTTGTTTCTTTGTTATAATGCCATCTCTATTTCCTCACACCGAACATCAAGGACTATGGTGTTAGTGTACAAATATGGTGGTCCCATTGCCTTTGATGGGGAAAAAGTATTAGTTATTGAAATATTTGTAGGCCTTCTCCATTTTTCATCTATTTACTGTCTTATTCCCAGGTTATACTTGAAAACCTGTGGGACAACTTGCCTTAGTTGTACCTCTAAGCTTTTTGCTTCTGGTTTGTTGTTACATTGTTGTTATCTGTTATTGATGGTGACAGTGATGACATCTTTGATGTTGGTTCTTTTGGTGGTATTGTTCTGAGCAATGATTTTTTGGATATACCAAATTTCCACCGAGGGTACTCCCTCTACCTAAGCATATGAACAAGTATACCACAATGATTTATAATCTTATAGAGTTGCCTAGAAAGCTGAGAATTTAGGTGGTAAGCCAAGGGTCACAAAGAGAGAATGGGATAAAATGGGGGCGTTGGTAGGCCTTCCAAGCTCCAGGGCTAAGTTTCTATCTTGTATACCAAGTTAGTTTTAAACATAGTAGGAAGAATGAAATGGAGAGCCTAGATATAGTTGACAAGTTCAGTGCAAGGACTGATGGCAGAGTATGGAGAGAAGCAGGGAAGATGAGGTGATTAAGTGGAAAGAACAATCATTTTAGTCAGAGATCTTGGATTTAAATCTCATCTCACACATTGACAACTTGTATGACCCCTGGCAAGGTATTTCAGCTACGGTTTCCTCAGTCATGAAATTAAGGGATTAGATTAGATGGCCTCTAAGGCCACTTCCAGCTCTAAATCTGGAAATCTGAAGTATTTATCTTCTTATATAATGACACATTGAAGGATCTTAATTCCTCTTTTTAAACAACTGCATTTATGGCAAAATTATGGTGTGAGAATATCTGGCAGAAAAGCAAATAATCTCTGCAGGAACTGTAGTCAATATCTCAATAATTATTATGATGAATGAAAACAACTATGCTCTTCTGAGCCAGAAAAAAGACTAGGGCAATTTGATTTAGTCATTTGTCACCTTAAAAGGCTTTTGATTGTTTTCAAAGTTCAACTCAGAAGTGGCTTCTCTAGATCTAGACACTAAGGAACCTAGGAAGGCCTTTAATTCAGCTCCTAGCCCTACTCTCACCCCAATTTTGAAAACTTGATGAAAACTTCCTGAAAACTCACCAAAAGTCCTTGTGCTTCATACACCCCACCCCGTGCCATCATTTCAGACCTTAAACCAAACTCCAAGGGATCACTTAAATTCTGTTGCCGTAGCAGATTGTTGTTGTATCAAATATTACTTGATATGGCTAGGCCATTGACCTCTGCTCAGGCATCTTTTTGTCATAACGAGATTTTGTTTGGTAACAGCCTTTAGAGTATTATTGAGTTGCTGGGTCATTTTTCAGTTGTATCTGTCTGACTCTTCATGATCTCATTTGGGGTTTTCTTGATAGAGATACCAGAGTGGCTTGCCATTGCCTTCTCCAGTTCACTTTACAGATGAGGAAAATGAGGCAAGAAGGGTTAAGTGACTTGCCTAGGGTCACATGGCTAGTAAGTGTCTGAGGTCACATTTGAACTCAGAATGATGAGTCTTCTTATTACAGGTCCTCAAGCTCCATCCGCTGTGCCAGCTCATTGCACCCCTTTAGAGTGTATGGTCTTTCTTATTACAGTTATTGCACTAATCTATAGTTCTCATTTCTGAGGTCATATTGACAATGACTCACAGGATTGTAGACATAGAGCTGGAAGAGTCTTTAGCAACTTGCTAGACTGGCTAACTTTCTCATTTTGATCAAGAAGGAACGTGAGGCCCAGAAAAGTAAGGGACTTCCTGAATGTCACACCATAAGTGGCAGACTTGGTAGCTGAGCCCCAAAAGAACTCTATGAATATAAAATGTAAAGGAGAAAAGCAATTATTTCCTTTTTTCTCAGGGAATAAATGGCACATTTTAATTACAAGACAGCTCAAATTTAGCTTTTAGTTCTTTCTAAGTTAATGAGAAAAGTCACTAGCACTTTTAAAAAATGAGTCCCTTGGTCTATGCCCTGAGGACAGATTATGTAGAAAGGCAAACAGATGGTTTTGGATATCTGTTTTTAAACAACCTAAGTAAATTGAAAAGCACAATGTGTTATTATCAAATAACATCTGCACTAAAACATACTAAATTAAAATTCAAGGATACTTTTAAATGAAGGGAAGAAAGATAATACAAAATGGACATCTCCTTCCTCTTCATCGAAATCTTAAGATAATTACAAAGTGTTCCTGTTTTCATAAAATGTCTTGGCTAACTCTTATTTCATTTACATCTTTGTATTCTTTCTTCTTTTTATCATTGACCTGGATCCTCTTCATTTCCCTTCCTGTGAAACCTCTTCCCCACTTGTCATAATAATAATTATTGATGATGTATAATAATTTAATGCTTATAAAAGCCTTTACATACATTTTTCTTTATAAAATAATGTTTTGTTTTCCCAATTGCTTGTAAATACAATTTTTAACATTTTATTTTTTATTTTAACTTCCACATTGTTTCCTTTCCTCTATCCCCTCCCCTCTTCCTGACATGGTAAGCAATCTGATATGGATCATACATGTGCAATCATGTAAAACCTATTTCCATATTAGTCATGTTGTTAAAGAAGTCAGAGACCAAAATTCCGATCTGCATTCAGACTCCCTCAATTCTTTATCTGGAGGTCAATATCATTTTTCATCTTGAGTCCTCTGGATCATTGAATATATTTTCTCATTTGAGCCACACAACAACTTCTATATAGTGAATAAAGGTATAGCCTAGGGGTCAAGAAGACCTAGTCTCAAAACCTCAAAACTCAGATAGAAACCAGCTGTGGGCTCACGGGTACAGTCACTTAAATTGGACCCCAGCACCTCTCTCAAATAATAAGTTTCAGTAGAGTTGTTCATTAGCATCTACTACAATGGGAGATCCTTATGCTGATGAAATCAGAGGTCTGAATGGAAAGAGAGAATGTGAGGTGTGCATCAGCATCCCTACTTTGCAAATGAGGAAAACAAAGTTTAACATTGCCTGGCACATGGCAAGCACTTAATAAATGCATCTTGACTGATTGACTGGTAAGAGTTATTAAGTGACATACACATGATGCCACAGTGAACAAGTATCAGAAAGAGAATTTCAATGGAATGCTTTAGAATTCTACCCACTGCACTGCAGAAAGTACCTGGAACCATCAAGCTTCTCGCCCACTCACTTCTCATTGCCCAGTTCAGTCTGTTGTGCCCAAACCACCCCCACAGAACTGACTGATCCTCAAAGAAGTCATTTCCATCAGAGTTATTTCCTTGAGTCAGGGCACCGTGGGGATACATATTGACAAAGCTAGGCGCGAGGGCACAGACCAGAGCTCCAACCTGAGGCAGATGCCTATTAACAAGGTCATTGTGAGCAAGTCATTCAACTTCTGGTAGGCCCACTTTCCTCTTATATAAAATGAGAATAATAAGAACTTGCCCTTCACAGTGCTGTTGGGTGGATTAGGTGGCACAATATACATAATCTTTACATAAATCTTAGTTTCTCTTATTTTTATTGAAAAAGCAGGTCACTTTAACTGTCTAATCTCCAACTGTCTCATCTACACAACGAAGTGGATAATGCTTGTAGTGGGTAGTTAGATGGCAGTGGATAGAGTGCTGGGCCCGGAGTCAGGAGGACTCATCTTCCTAAGTTCAAATCTGGCCTCAGACACTTACTACCTGTGTGACCCTGGAAAAGTCACTTAATTCTGTTCACCTCAGTTTCCTCATCTGTAAAATGAGCAGAAGGAAATGGCCAACCACTCCAGTATTTTTCCAAGAAAACTCCAAACAGGGTCACAGAAACTTGGACACAACTAAAACAAATGAATAACAATGTTTATAGTGCTGTCTTACAAGAGTAGTTGTGGGGGAAGTGCTTATAAAGCTCCAATTGTTATAGAAATATGAATTGTTATGACTCTTATTACCTGCTCCAATGTGTAAGAGAGAATGCAATTTCAATACTGAGGGCAAAAAACAAGTGAGGAATTGACAACAGGGAAATCCTATATGAAACTATGTTTGTTCTTTTCTGAACATTATAACAATGAATCAGCAAAAATAATCCTAATTTCCCCAGGGCGCTTAGATGCTGTTATAACTCTAAGTGGTCTGTGGTGTGTTATTTCAGTTACCTAGCCTTTCTGTTAAATGGCTTCCTATGATTTCTGTCCAAAAGCAAAATATGAAGCTTCAAATGATGGATGTGGAACTCTTTCTCATAGCCAAAGAGTCATTTATGAATTATGGAGCAATCTGGCTTGTCCCCTGCTGCCAGCTAGCTTCAGGATAAAAAGTCTGAGAAGCGATTTAAGGGAAATATTTACAGGTCCAATTACCGCACCAGCGACACATATCCCCTGCTGTCCTGAATGCCACCATAGGCCTCCACTTTGAGTGGCTAGCCCATCATATACCTATACCAGAGGAAGTCACTTCAGTGAAAGTACTCACCTGCATGGGCAGTAGAAGGCATAGGGTAGAGCCCTTTTTAATTAATCTGTATAAACGATAAGAACAATAACTAACATTTCAAGTTTGCAAAGTACTGTACATATATTCTCTCACTGGGTCCTCACAACAAATCAAATCAACAAAGCACTGCACTAAATGCTAGGGATATAAAGAAAGGAAAAAGCTTTGTTCTTGCCCTCAAGGAGCACACATAGGAGAAACAACAACTGAACAGCTATGTACATATAAAATATATACTGTGTAAATAAAAGGCAACCTCATTGGGCCTAGGAAAGGCTTACTGCAGAAGGCGGGATTTGAGCATCCATGAAGGGAAAAGGCAGAGCATTCCAGGCATGAAGGACAGCCAATGAGAGGGCAAAGGCAGAGTGTCTTACGAACCATCCCTATAAAGTGGGTGACATTATCCCCATTTTGTAGATGAGGAAAGTAAGAATAGAGTGGATAAATTACTTCCTTGGAGTCACATGGGCAGAACATATCATATGAGAGAACAAGAACTTACTTTTTTATCATTTATGTTGTTAGTCTGGAATATTCCAGAAACTCCCAGTCCTAGGTTCCCCTTTTAAGTAAGGAAGCTACTATTAATTTATCAAAAGGCTTAAGATCGCCAGTAGGAAGGAAGAGCATAGAAGATTATGGCTGACCCTAAGCAGAGTTCTCACATGGGCATTCCCTACCTTATTGATAACAGGGACAGACTACAAAAGGGAGATGCATTAGCCAAAGGAAGAACACAAAAGGCACTCATTTGTAATGGTAGATCCTAACCAATTGGCTAAAGATCATAGCCCTAAGCAGTGGAAGCCTCATTTAAATATATTAGCCTTAAAAATGTTACATGCCAGTCATTAATACAATTACTCTCTTCAGTATACTATTTACCAATATACCACCTGTCCAAATAGCCAGAATATTCTCTGGTTTGTTTTTTCTCTCTTTCCCTCTCTCTTAGACATGCATACACATATATTACATATCACACTTCTCAAACACACACACACACACACACACACACACACACACATTCTGAGTTTATATCAGAACATTACTTGGCAAAAAACTTCCATTCTCATATAATCTCTTAATACAAAGAAAGTTGAAGATAAGAACTTTGGAAAGGTTAACTATGGGACTCATTACTAAATTAGCCACAATAAAATAGTATACCAAATCAATAGTATAACTAAGAATACCTTAGGGTCTATTTATACACAGAATAGAATCCAGAAGCCAGAAAGCCATTCAGGCAAAGCTGGAAACTTCATTCTAAAATACTCCAGTGTAATACTGACTGATGTCAAAGAAAGGCATCCATAAAAACTGACTGCATTCCAGAATGGAAAAAGAATACCTGATATTCCTCACCAATTATACTAGTTACAATTTCAAAAAGTACATTCTTCCCAATGAATGATCCAAAAATTTTGGTGATCACCTGCTCTGCTACGGAATTTGATAGGAATGTGGAAGAGCAAAAGGATTTTTATTAGGATTCCTTATGTTGGTGCATTTAATAATCTCATCAAGCACCTACTATGTGCACAGTGCTTAAGTTGGCCAAATGAATAATTGCAGAGCACCTCTGCTTAAGGAGCATACAATTCAATGATGACGATGAGACATGTTCACAACCCATTGGAACACAAGGTAGAATATGATAAGGCCAAAGGAGAGTTCTAGGCAAGCCACTAAATGAAACTGTGGGAAGATAGTAGAGAAGGTATTCCAGATATAATGGCATTGACCTGCTCACAGTAAAGAAGGGAAATATTTTAATAGGAGCAGATGCAGGGCTGGGAAGAAGGTTTCAGGTCACAAGTATAGTGGATGATCTGTGTTAATACATAAAGGTAGGAAAGAGAAGGACAATGCCTGGGAATAGCTAGTAGTAGTACAATGTTGCTATATGGGGGTGTGGGAATTTGGGGGGAGGGTAGTAAAATCAAATGAGACTGGAAAAATAAGTTGGTACCTAATAGATGAGACAAATATGGATTTAGTTTACCTGGATTTTATCAATTCTTAATAAAGCATCCCATACTACTTTTATGAAAAATATGGAGAAAAGTGGAACACAATTATACAACCAAATGAACTCAAAATTGGCTGGATGATAAGGTATCTGAGAGGAGAGACGAATCAGCAACAAAAACAGAACAACTCTTTTTTTTAAACAAATGCTTTATTAACTTCTGTTTTACATCATTCATTTGTGCCAGATTTTGACTTACAATCATTTCCCCCCCGTTATTCCCCTACCCAACCTCCCAGAATAGCAGTCCCATAAGATATCGCTTCCTCCAATCTGCTCTCTCCCATACCTTCTCCCATAACCCCTATGACTTTTCCATTAGAGGAAGGTGAATCTTTGTGTCTCAATGCCTGAACATCTTATCTCCCAATTATAAGCAAAAGAGTATTAATAATAGTATTTATATATATTTGAAACATTTAATGTTAAGACCTCGAATTTCAGATCCATTTCCTTCCTCCCTTGCCACCCATTCCCTCTGGGGAGATAAGTAATTCAGTATATGTTGTACATGTCTAGCTATGCAAAACATTATCATAGTAGATATATTGTACAAGGCTGCTTATAATTGCCTCCCACTCATCCCACCCCCCACCTGGTCCATTCCCTACATGATCCTGTCCCTCTTCTATAGTGGGTACTTCCAACCTCCCCTCCCCCCAAGGATGCCCTCCCATCCATCATCCCTCCTCTCATCCCCCTTCCCCCTATTCTGCTGCAGGTTGAGATATCCCATTTAGTATGTATGTCATTCTCTCCCTGAACCAAATTCAATGAGAATGTGGTTTTGCCTTTTTTGCCTTCCTATTCTCCCCCTCCCTTGCAATCACTTCCCCTTGCTTCTTCTACATGAGATAGTTTACCCTACACTGTCTCTCCCCATCTCCTCTTGCCACTTTCCTCTCTCACCTCATAATTTCATCCCTTGAGTATTCCCCCTTCCCAACAAATTCGACCTATGCCCTCTATCCATATATAACTGTAACCATATACACACACATTCACATATGTATTCATACAACCACACACCCTTCTTCCATTATTTTCATAGTGAGAAAGATATCATCAGTCACAGTTATTGCTTTTCCATATAGGAATGTAAATAGTTCATCTTTGATAAGTTCCTTTTGATTTCTTTTCCCTGATTACCTTCTCAGGCATCTATTCTTTCTTGTGTCTGGATATCAAATTTTCTATTCAATTCTGGTTTTTTCCTCAAGAATGCTTGAAAGTCCTCTATTCCACTGAATGACCATATTTTCCCCTGAAACAAAATACTCAGTTTTGCTGGGTAGGTGACCCTTGGGTTCATTCCCAGTTCTTTTGCCCTCTGGAATATCATATTCCATGCCCTTCGATCCCTCAGTGCAGAAGCTGCCAGGTGCTGTGCTATTCTGATTATGTTTCCACAATATTGTAATTGTTTCTTCCTGGCTGCTTGTAGCATTTCCTCCTTGATCTGGGAATTCTGGAACCTGGCTATAGTATTCCTGGGAGTTTTCTTTTTGGGATCTTTTTCAGGAGGTGATCGGTGGATTCTTTCAACCTCTATTTTGCCCTCTGGATCTAAAACATCAGGGCAATTTTCCTTGAGAATTTCTTGAAGGGTAATTTCTAGGTTCTTTCTTTGATCATGGCTTTCAGGTAGTCCAATAATTTTTAAATTGTCTCTCCTGGATCTATTTTCCAGGTCAGTGGTTTTTCCCATGAGATATTTCACATTGCCTTCTAATCTTTCATTTGTTTGGATCTGCTTAACAGCATCTTGATTTCTCATAAAGTCACTAGCTTCCATTTGCTCCAGTATAACTCTGAAGGAATGAATCTCCTCAGTGAACTTTTGAGATTCTTTTTCCATCTGGCAAATTCGACTTTTTAAGGCATTCTTCTCCTCATTGCCCTTTTGGGCCTCCTTTGCCATTTGAGTTAGTCTATTTTTTAAGGTGTTGTTTTCCTCAGTCAGGCTGTCGACCCTCATTTCATACTTTTCCTGCATCCTTCTCATTTCTCTTTCCAATTTTTCCTCCACTTCTCTTATTTGATTTTTAAAGTCCTTCTTAAGGTCCTCTATGGCCTGCAACCCGCTCATGTTTTCCCCTGGGGCTCTTGGAGCAGGACTTCTGACCTCACAGTCCTTTTCCCGCTCTATGCCCCCAAAATAGGAGTCTAGGGTTGCATTTTTCTGTTTCCTTTGCCTTGGCATGTTGCCACTTAATTACTTGACTTTTGGGCTTGTTGCCACACTATGGCTTTAAGGCCAGATAGAGGAATTTTCGTCCCGAACGTGTGGGGGGCAACTTCCGTTTCTGGCAAGCTGTAAACCCACCCACGACTTCCACCCTAGATCACAATCCAGATCCAGGGAGGTTAAAGCAAGAGCGATTACTCCCCAAGACTGATCGCTGGATCTCCCTACAATTCGCAGGCCAGGAGCTGGAGCTGCCTCTGAAAACTACAAAATGGCATGTCTCCTCAGTGGCTTCTAGCCCCCAGGGGAGGGAGCCGACACATTCCCCAAATACTGGTCCCCAAATCCATAAGACACTAGCCTCTTACTTTGTCCTAGGCATGTCTATGTTGATAATTCTGGAGTCGCCATAGTTGCTGGTGTTCTGGGGTCTCTCCAGCCACTGCTGGCCCTGTCGCCCTGGGGCTAAAACCTCGGCTCATGGGGACCTGGGCTCTGCTCGGCTCGGCTCCCCATGCTCTGCGCGCTGCGTGCTGCTGGCTCCCAGACTGCTGCGCTGGTCCTTCCTGCAGGGCTGCTGGGCTGTCCTCAGTGGGAGGTTAGCTTCTCTGTGTCGTTCTGTGGGTGCTGGGGCTCCAGAAGTTGTTCAGAGTTCCCTTTTACATAGTTTGGGGATAATCTGGGGGCAGAGTGGCTTGGATGAGCTGTTTCTACTCCACCATCTTGGCTCCACCCCCCAGAACAACTCTTAAGGGTTCAAGCTCAATATGGTAGGAGGTCTGCCATGGAAGACTCCGGGGATTTGTACAATGTCCTGGACTGTCTAACATATTTCTCAATGACTTGGATAAAGTCATGCATGCCTATCAAGTCTGAAGATGGCACAAAGCAGAGAGGACTAGCTAATACACTGGTTTCAAAGGCAGGATTCTAGGGGTGGAGCCAACATGGTGGATTAAAAACAGGACCTCCATGTGGCTCTGTCTCCTACCACCTCAAATATATGTAAAAAAAATTACTCTGAACAAACTTTAGAGCTATGGAACCCACAAAGTGACAGAGAGAAACAAATCTCCTGCTGAAGGCAGCCCGGGCAGGCTGGCAGCTAACAGGAAGGGGCTATCTCAGTGCTCTGGGAGCCAAGCACAGTCCCATGTGAGCTGCAGGGCGTTCATGCCCAGATTAGGGGCAGCTAGAGCAGACTTCAGGAATAAGAATCACCAGCAGCTGTGGTGGTTTCAAGATTTCTCAACCCATAAATGCCAAAAAGAAATTAAAAGGTCAGTCCGGGACACTTTTGGATCTTGGTAGAGAAGAGCATGGTCTGGCTTCTACCCCTGGGGCAAGAAGTGGCAGAGGCACACTGGCTGCAGCTACTGATCTGTGGCTGCCTAGGGAGCTTCAGGTCTGCAGATTATAGGGCTACCAAGCATCCATTCAGAAGGTAATCACTCTTGCTTTAACCTGCTTGGATCTAGATCATGGTCTTGGGTGATGGTCCTGGAGGGTATGGTCAGTGTGACAGAGCTTGTGGGGGCTGCAGGGAGGTCACTCTCCTAATAGCTCTGGCAGCTGTGAAAACCTCAGAGATTTAGGACATAGCTCTCTGAAATCTAGAAGCAATGTTCTACCATGGAAAAGAGATCAAAAGTCAAATAATTGACTTGCAAGATGAGCAAGCAAAGGAAGCACAGACAGACCATAGAATCCTTGGGGGGAAAGAAAGGATCAAAACATGGAGCCAGAAGAAGACAACAATGTCAGAACTCCTGCACCAAAAGCTTCCAAGAAAAATATGAACTGGTTACAGGCCATGGAGGAGCTCAAGAAGGATTTTGAAAATTAAATAAGAGAAGTGGAGGAAAAATTGGGAAGAGAAATGAGAATGATGCAAGAAAATCATGAAAAGCAAGTCAACAGCCTGCTAAAGGAAATCCAAAAAATACCCTGAAGAAAATAACACCTTAAAAATAGACTAACTGAAATGGCAAAAGAGGCCCAAAAAGCCAAAGAGGAGAAGAATGCCTTTAAAAAGTCGAATTTGTCAGATGGAAAAGGAATTTCAAAAACTCACAGAAGAGAATAATTCTTTTAAAATTAGATTGGAGCAAATAGAGGCTAATGACTTCATGAGAAATCAAGGTACTAAAAATAGATCCAAACAAATAAAAAAATAGAAGGCAGTATGAAATATCTCACTGGAAAAGCCACTGACCTGGAAAGTAGCTCCAGGAGAAATTTTAAAATGATTGGACTACCTAAAAGCCATGATCAAAAAAAGAGGCTAATCAACATCTTCCAAGAAATTATCAAGCAAAATTGCCCTGATATTCTAGAACCAGATGACAAAATAGAAATGGAAAGAATTCACCAATCACCTCTTGAAAAAGATCCCAAAGAGAAAACTCCTAGGAATTTTACAGCCAAATTCTAGAGTTCTCAGGTCAAAGAGAAAATATTGCAAGCAGTCAGGAAGAAACAATTTGAGTATTGTGGAAACACAATCAGGATAACATAACACCTAGCAGCTTCTACATTAAGGGATTGAAGGCTTAGAATATGACATTCTGGAGGTCAAAGGATCTAGGACTAAAACTAAGAATCACCTACTCAGCAAAACTGAGTATAATGTTTCAGGGGAAAATATGGTCATTCAATGAATTAGAGCATCTTTAAGCATTCTTGATGAAAAAACCAGAACTAAACAGAAAATTTGATTTTCAAATAAAAGAAGCAAAAGAAGTATGAGGAGGTAAACAGGAAAAAGCTATCATAAGGAACTTATTAAAGAAAAATGATAATTGTAACTCATAAGACTTTTCTCAGTATGAGGATAGTTAAAGGTAATATATATGTTTGTTTGTCTGTGTATATATATATGTGTGTGTGTGTTTGTATACATGCATATGTATGTTTGTATAGTAGGGTGTATGTGTGCATAAATATATATGTGAGTGTATGCATATGTATGCATATGTATACATAGACAGAGGGCACAGGATGAGATGAATATGAAGGGATGATATCCAAAAAATTAAAATTAAGAGGTAAGAAAAGAATTTACTGGGAGAAGGAGAAAGGAAGAGATAGATTAGGGTAAATTATCTCATATATAAGAGGCAAGAGAAAACTGTCATAATGGAGGGGAAGAGCAGGAAGGTGAAAAGGAATGGGTCAACCTTACTCTCATTGAATTTGCCATAAGAAGGGAATAACATACACACTCTATTGAGTATTTTGCCCTACAGGAATATACAGGGGAAGGAAATAAGATGGGGTATGATAGAAGGGAAGGCAGATAGGGGGGAGGGTAGTTAGAAACAAATGCTTTTGAAAAGGGACAGGGTCAAAGTAGGAAATAGAACAAGTGGGGTTGGGATAGGATGGAGGGAATTATAGTTGGCCTTTCGCAATATAACTACTATGGAAATGTTTTACATAACTACACATGTACAACCTATATTGAATTCCTTATCTTCCCAGTGGGTGTGGGTGAGGAGGGAAGAAGGGAAAAATCTGGAACTCAAAGTTATAAAAACAAATGTTTAAAATAAAGTTGCAGGGGATGAGGGAGGACAGAAGAGAGAACAGATTGGGTGAAGGGATATTCAGTAGGTTATGTTGGGGTGGAGGTAGGGGAAAGATGGGGAGAAAAAATTTGTAACTCAAAATCTGTGTAAAAAGATAAAAAATGAATTGATTTGGAATAAAAAAAAAGCAAAGGCAGGATTCTAAAAACATTCTTGATAAGATAGAACACTGAGTTGAATCTATTACGAGGTAATTCAATAAGGATAAAAGTAAAGATCTGTACTCAAGTCAAAAAAAGTATGAATTTGACAAGTATAAAGTGGGATGGGTATGAATAAATAACAGTTATTCTACAAAAAACCTAGAGGTTTTTGTGGACTACAAGCTCAACATATCAGTGGTGTGATGTGGTAGCCTAAACAAAGAAAACCTTATGTTGCCTTAAATTGCCTTAAGAAGGACAGAACTTGCAAGAATAGGGAGGTGGTTATTCTACTGTCCTCAGGTCATTAGATTTCATCTACAGTGTCATGTTCAGTTCCAGTCCGTGTAGTTTAAAAAAAGAACTTTGAATGGGCTAGAAAACAAATCAGAGTGGGGAAACATTTTGAATCCATGTTATATGAGGATTTTTTAAATTTATTTTTACATATTTTTATTATATTTTATATATTTTTATATATTTTTAGCTTGGTAAGGAGAAGACTCATGGGAAAAAACCTGGAAAGACTTGTACAGACTGATGCAAAGTGAAAGGAGCAGAACCAGGAAAACATTGATCAGAAACACTGTGTGATGATCAACTATGAATGATTTACCTCTCCAAGAACAAAGAGACTCATAAAGGAAGATACTATCCACATCCATATAAAGAACTGAAGGAGTCTGAATATAGATTGAAGCATACTTCTTTTATTGTAGATTTTTTTTCCTTTATTCTTTCACAACTGTGATTAATATGGAAAGATGTTTAACATGATAGCACATGTGTAAGCTATATCAAATTGCCTACCATTTAGGAAGGGGGAAAGGGAGGAAAAAAAATTGGAACTCAAAATCTTGCAAAAATGAATGCTAAAATTTGTCTTGACAAATAATTTGGGAGAAATAAAATATTACTAGTAAAAAATAATTTAATTTATCTTGTCTTTTTTTTAAAACTAAACTTGTGAATTAGTTCTAATTTGCACTATCTTACCTGAAAATTTGAGAGTTTCAATCATGCCTATTTAAGAGATTATTTCTGTATGTCTTAATGCTTCCTATCTTTCTTAGTCTGTAGAGGACTTATTATGTTTTTTCCATTGATTTTTTTTGTTTACACTGAACACAATTTTCCCCAACAGCCTTAACCTGGAGGTAACTTCAGGGGGAAAAAAATGTAGAAAGCAGTCATAAACCTACCAAGGACTCACTGTCAAAATACAAAACAAAACTGTATGATGGAAAGAGGAAAATGGGCAAATCTCTAGGGAACAGAGGATGGGATAATATGACAGAGGAAATATAATGAAAAGAAACTATATGAATGAATCAGGTTGAGATATATATATATCTTTCTGAGGCTACTGTGGGCTGTGGCTAGTTGATTTGCTAAATAAGGAAAAACAATAGTTCAATAGTCAAGAGCTCATTAAGTTGAAAAAAAAAACAGGAAAGGACGAAGTTGAAACAGAAAACAGAGAAAAAACTGACAGCTGGAAAACATGGAAGTTTAATGCTGGGAGTATTTTCCTTCCTTCTGTCAAAATTCTGCATCAGTCACAGAGTTGTTATCTAGGTATTGGCAAGGTGCTTTGGTATTTGAAGTTAATACATAGTGAAAGCTAAAGAAACAATAGTCTGCTTACTCTGAATATAAATGACATATTGACATTCGGTCAACTACTCAGGAATGTGGTGGTTTCCTTATGTGTAAAATGTTTAGTTGTGAGGGAGGTTACAGAGTGGGGGGGAAGTGGAGTGGGTAGACTTGATGGCCATTGAGGACTTTTCAACCATTAATTTGCTACTATGATTCACAGATGGATATATTTTTAACTGAGGTAACATAAAGTGCTTTGCGAAACACAAAGCAGCTATATAAATACTAACTATTTTAAGTAACTAGGTGACACAGTGAATAGAATGCTGAATCTAAAGTCAGGAAGACTTAAGATTAATCTGGCCTCAAATACTTTCTAGCTCTATGATACTAAATAAATTAGTTAACCTCTGCCTCTGTGTCTTCCTCTATAAAGCGAAGATAATAATAACAGCTATGCCCCTGGTTTGTTGTGATAATCAAATGAGATAATCTTTGTAAAGAGCTTTGTAATTATTAAGGCGATATATAAATCAATATTTTGTTGCTGATTTTTACTATTATTAATAAGGTAAAGCAAGAGGACTAGATAAAAATAATATGCTGACAGTGAACTTTGTTGGTCCTTTACTAGTCCAGAGTTGGAAATGAGACCAAAAAAAACCAAACAGTAGGCATTTGCATAATTGGGGGGGACATAGTATTACTGTTCAAAGAGAATCAATCCCTGAAAATAATAGGTACAGGATATGAAATCACTAGGATGGCAAAAAGTGGTGCAGTGAGTAGAGCCGGCCCTGGAGTCAAAAGGACCTGAGTTCAGATCCAGCCTCAGACACTTAACACACACAAACAAAAACCTAGCCCTGTGGCCTTGGGGAAGTTCCTTAACCCCAATTGTCCTCCAAAAAGCAAAAAAAAAAAAAAAAAAGCACTCAAGTCAAGGAGAATGCACAGACTCTTTATGCATATTGAGGAAATAAAGACAATACAGACTGATGTGAGATTTCAAAATGCTACTCTTTGTGAAATTGTTTTACAAACAGGTTTGTCAAAGCAAAATGTAGACACAAATTGGGAATCATCAATGAAAATTATAAGTACTTACATAAAATAGAACTTGCCATCTTAAATCAGGGAAAGGGATTATTCCAAATAAAATATAACTAGGAAAGAGGTTCAAAAAAAGAAAA